>WAAD01029628.1:309852-363829 GCA_013389945.1 Fregata magnificens
TTTTCAAATTCCCCCCCCCTCCAGGTTTTCATGATCAGCACTGGGGGAGCCGGGAAATTTTGTGGCCACTGGCATATTTTTATTTAAAATTGCTGTCAGGAGACGTTTCTCCTTCTGCTCCAGCATCGTTGTCCTGTTCACAGCTATTAAGGCTTAAGAAGCTTGATTCTCTAAGGCTCGTATCCAAGGGCATCAGTCATTAACACACTGAGCTACATCTGCTTCTTGGCTAAGACTGAAGAAAGACATCTTAAGCTGGAAATCCTGCTTGCTTGCTCACTCGCTCGCTCTCTAGTGCATACGGAAGGGGAAGCATATGCAGCAGCAGGTTCCTTTTTTTTGATTCCAAAAGGCTGCCTCACTTTGGAGATGCGGTGACAAGATAATGGAGTGAAAGTCTCCCATTTCCAGGGAAGAAAATTACAGGAGTCAGCCAGAGAAAGGAAGGAGCAAGTTAAATAACAGCAGAAATAGGAAGGAGGACAGTGGTGAAGAACTGAAAATAAAATTAGAGGAAACAGGTGGAGGCTGGCATAAAGCTGGGACATATTTTAGGCTGAAAGCGGTTTGTTGTTTTTTTTTTTTTTTTTTTTTTTTCCCCTTGCCTTTTTTTTTTTTTTTTGGCTTGGTTTTATTGTTGGTTTTAAATTCTAAGCTGGTTTTGGACATCCCTGCAGTAAACCAGGCTGGTTTAGTGTAGAGCAGCTTCCCCAACGTGTCCTTTTCTCTCTCCCTGCCTGCTGTCTCTGCTGTTGCTGCTGCTGACAGAAACGTGTTAGGAAAGCAGAAAGAGAAAATGCCAGCCATCCTGGTAGCCTCCAAAATGAAATCGGGACTACCTAAACCCGTACACAGCGCTGCTCCAATCCTTCATGTCCCAACAGCCAGGACCATCCCACAGCCCTGTTACCTGAAGTTTGGGAGCAAGGTGGAGGTGACGAAGCCATTGTATTCCAGCCAGATTCCTCTCAAATCTCCTAATGGACAAGAAAACACAGGAGATGGACTCCCACCAAGGAAGAGTAGCTCGGTAGAAAATGGATTTGACACACAGGTTAGAAGGCACCAAATGTTGGGGATGTGTATGCGAGAATTTATTTCCATATTGAATGGTGCAGCAGGTTTTCTGAGGTAGATAGTGGTGTGAGCAGCAGTGAGAGAAGGGGTGTATATGTGTGTGTGTGTGTGTGTGTGTGTAATAACATCTGTCTGCAGTGGTGGGGTGTTTTATATTCCGCATAGTGGCATGTGTTACCAAGGGATGGCTTTGTAATTTTGTCCGCATGGTAGAGCTGATGGTGGGGTGGCGAGGGATGGTGCTGTGTGTGCTGCTTGCCTGTGTTGCCTTCTCTATTGCCTTTGCTTGAACTTGTGGGATTTATGGCAGGGAGATGGTAGAGATGCTGTTTGTGGGGTGTGTTCTTTGTGTTCTTTCTGTAGGTGCTCATTGTAATGGCTGGGTTGTCTGCCTGGGATGGGGAAAGATTGCTGGTTGTCATTAATGTGTTTTGTGTTTGGTCATGTACTGTGCTGGAGCATCAGTCGTGTGAACATTTTGTATTCGTAGTTGTGTGGGGAGTGAATGGGAGGCAGTGCTTGATGCTAAATTACAATATGCGTGTCATTCTCAGTGCAGCTAAATTAAATAGATTATGTAGGAAATGAATACTCAAGTGGAATAGTCTGTTTTAATGCTATATGTGCATGACATCACAGATGCAGCACATTATCAATATGCATTTTTTAATGTGTATCAGTTTTCTAACGTGTTTTTATCTATGCTGCTTCCAGTATAGGGAGGAGAAATGTACGTTCTTCAGCTCGTTTAATTTTTGTCGGCATGGTAACGTTTTCAGCGTGGCTCGGTTTGCCTTGTACTGCTGATGCCCCAGTGTGCTCAACAGCAGTGTAAGCAGATAGTACGTGTTAGCGTGCTACGGTGTGAGCAAAGCAGATGGTCTGCTGCAGCAAGCAGAATTGATTAACGTTACATAGGGATTGCTGTATAGCAGCGTGATGCATTTTGGCAACAGCCATATACGTTACAAGCTGCTTCTACCGACATCTGAGCCCGGTAGAAGGTGATATCGTTATACTGGGATAGGGAAATGATGACAGATACTTATCTTCTTTTTTTCTTTTCTTTCCTCAAGGAATAACGGGTCATCCCTACCATCTAGCTTTTGAAATCTATGGCCTCGTAACCCTGTTCTCTTAAGACAAGTGCGACTACTGATTGGGCATGTTTGGCCCCATGCCCTGAATTTTAGGATATGCTGCACTTTCATTGCTGGTAGGCAGGGTGACGTATCGGGCTGCTCAGGCCAGACAAATACGACTGTAGCAGTTCCTGAGGGACTGAGAGCAGGAAAAGGAGACAGACAGGTATTGGTGGCAGGGTGGCGGCAGCAGACCGACCGACCTGCGCATCACATCTTGTTCTTGAGAGAGAAATAAGTACTCTTTTTTTTCCTTGCGCTGGAATCTGTCCTTGTGATTATGAAATGTCAGCAAAATCTCATTATGTGCTGGTCTTTCTCTCAGACACGCCTTGGTTTCTGCATAGAAATTCACATTCCTGCAAAAGTGATTGTTATTCATAAATACTTACTCATCTTATAATAATCAGATCCTGCCAGTGGTAGCCCTTTGCAGCAGGAAGGGGAACACTATGGTGGTTTTAACCCTTATACAGATGTGGAACAAACCCCATTTTTTATATCCTGGTGATGAAAGGGTCTTCATGCTAACTTGTTATATTTAAACAGGGAGTGATTTTGGCCAAAGGAATTTCAGATAATTTTGAGTTTTGAACAACTTCAGCGGTGGGAGAAATCCTAAGCTTTGTCATTCTCAGCAACCTCATTTGGGTAGCAGCCTTAGCAGATGACCAGCACCTTTTAAGGTGTGAACCAGTGAGGTTTGTTTTAGTATCCATTATCTTGAATAAACACAGTCCTTTTTTGTTATTCTTATTGATCCAGGTTTGATCCCTCTGCCCACATAAGCATGCAGGGTTTTGCCATCCAAGGTAGTAATTTGGAACGTCGGCCTATATCTAAAGGGAGATTTTTCCAGAACGGTTGTATCAAGGGCAATGTTCTTTTCTTTTTCTACTGTCCCTCCCTCCCAAGGGAGGAGGAACGGGATGGATGGACAGCTGTCAGATGGTATGTCAGCAGCTGAAGCATTTTTATCTTGGAAAACCTTCAGCTGCATCCAGGTATAGAAGTGCTTTCTGATAACAAGCCTACTAAGGTTTAGTCTTAAGCACTGCACTAGGACTAAATATCTCAAGAATCATAGACATGTCCTATGAGGGTGATCACTTGCTTTTCTGGTTATTTTATCTTAAGTACTAATGTGGCCCTCACCATATTACTGACATCCCTTGTGAGGGAGGGAAGTTATATTCTTATTGTGGCATTTAGAGTTTAGATCCACAAGTAGGACTGATACCAAATGCTTTGGCACCTATCTTTTGTAGATCTCGGTCCCCGCATGGAATTTGCAGCCCACGGGGAAGAACATAATATCCTCCTATGTGGGTGGAGGGAGAATTAAAAAGAGATTGTGACACTTGGATCAAAAGTGGAGAAGAAATAAAAATGACCGAAATCTGTTTAACTTGTGCTGTATTCTTTGCTGAGGCTGAACTTGGAATTTGCAGCCCCAAACTCTCTCTTGGAGTCAGAGGCATAAGCTATTTCCGTCAAAACCCAAGGTGGTATCAGGTGACTTTCAACACAAGTGGCAGAGAAGCGTTGGTTTTGTACAGCCGCTTAACGGTTAGAGCATTCCCTCAGAAGGTGGGATATCTGAGTTCGGTTTCTGTTTCAACACGAGGGAATTCAAGTTCATTCAAGGGTTTCATAATCAACAGGCCACAGGATGTTCTGGGAGTATTTTAGGGAGTTGCTTTTAATCCTGTTGAAGTTGGTCCTCTTTGCACTACATGGTACAAAATTCAGTTGCGTGTACAGAATGAGGACAGAGAGCAACTTGACCTCATCTTTAGGACGCCTGCTTACAGGGCAAGAAATTATGGGAGGGGTGAAACAGATAGATGAGATACCTTTAACTATTTGTGCATATGTTTTTTTTTCTCTCTCATCATGGTGTATATATACTTCCACTTTGAATTTCGATACACCTTTTTCCTTTTTCCCTGCACTTAGTTTACTGATTATTCTGGAGAAGAGGCTGTGTCTAGTGCGTAGACCAGAAGTCACAATGTGAAGATACTAGACCATGTTCTAATGCTGTTTCAGCATGTTTCAAGGCACTTGCACACCAGTGCTAGGTTCATGAGCTTTTGTGGTGCCAGGTGGTACCTATCTTGAGCCTGATTCTTCAGAGAACATGGGCACTGCAGGTGGTATTCATTAAAGTACTCATTTTTTAAAAAATGCTGAAAATCAAGGTGTCCCACTTGAGAAATGTGGTATCAGTGAAAACTTCTCAATATCTTAATTTTTTTTTTTTGTTGTTCTTCTTGATATGGTTTTACACTTGTAAGCTGGATTTTATAGTGACTGGAAATTTTGTGCCTTAAGGCCATATAAGGGCAACGTGTTATTTAAAATGCTGTGCAATTTATAAAAAGCATTCTTCAGAGTATTTCAGAGGCACTTTGCAAAGAAAGGTCTGAGGGCTTTAGCATCAAGCCCATTGTAAATGCTAGTCGGAAATCTTCAGTTGATGAATCATGGCAGTATCATTCCTATTTTATTGTGACTGATATACACGCTCCATTCATTTTTCCATATTAAATTCCCCATGTTGTGCACAACAGCTGGAGTTTGTATACCAGTATCCTTCTGTTGCACTGGTGCTTATTTTGTCTAATTTGAAAACACCGCCAATAAATTGTACCCATATTTAGAGAGCGTTGTTTTGGAAATATTTAACTTTGTTACCAGAGAAACTTCCGTCAAGTAGATAGCAAGATAGTTATCTCTCGTATACGAAATGGTATTTATTAGTTATTCTGAAAAAGCCGTATGTATTTGGCTACTAAATTTGCATTAGTTATTTAAGACAGAAGTCATTGCCAATTAGAAGTCCATGGGCATGGTAAAACTGTTCATGCAGGGTGCAAGAAGAAAGATACCGTTCCAGGAATACAGTCTGTTGCCATGTTATTGTGAAAGCCACCGAAGGAGATGATGGATTTAATTACTGAGTTTATTGCTGCTGTGTTGTATTCTCTAGCTTCTTGATTTTCATTCTCTGGAGAACGTAAAAAATAATTACTGTTTGTATCTTAAGTAACTGGAGCAGTCCTAAAAGCACTGGGGCCTTACTAAGGCATTGGTCCCACCCTTCCACTAAAACACTTCAAGTTGACAGGTATCTATTTAACCTGGTATTAAAGTATGTGTATTCAGCAATTACCTGTAACCACCCTTAATGTTTGGCAGGGAGGGGCGGGATTTGTTATTTCTTTGTGAATGTCTTTGCAATATTCATTTGCTGAAAGTTAGGCAGTTATCCTCTCTTGGTGGATGCGGGAGGCGGATGCTCACTAGGTGTTATCATGTTCTCCCTCGCTTTCCTCTTTCTCTACGCTAGGCAAACCTAATTCTTTTAACCTTTTCTCTCGGGATTTCGAGAACTCTTACAACTCTTTGTGCTATCTACTGAACTCGTTTCAGTTTGCCTAGACCTTGTTTTAAGAATTCAGTTCAAAACTGGATAGATGTCATTGTCTGCAACAAAACCACCTTGTTCAGCTAGATTTTTCTTCACAACATTGCTTTCTCAATTTCTGAAGATCATGTTGAGTGGGGCGTTCTAGATCTGGGGCGTTCTAGATCTCCCCGCTTTCTAGTCTTACACTAGATTTTTCTTCTAGTGGTTTAGTTCTTCTTTCCTAATTTGTGCAGATCATCTACATCTGGGGTGTTCTAGATCTGCGGTGTGCTCCAAAAACATTTGCAATACCCATCGAGGTTAGAAACGTCCCTGGGTTTTTCTCATTAGCCATTCTGTAGTCCAAGTCAATGACAGTGGTATGGAATGGAATTGGTAGAGAAGCTCCATTACAGATCCCTGCAAAAAAATCTATTGGATAGCCATTCCTAGGTTGATAGCACACTACTGAAAAAATTTCAGGGAGTTTTTTAGTCAGTTGTGTGCTGCCTTGAAGTACTCTAGCTGCTCATAAATTGATTACTTAATAGGGTGCTCCAGTATTCTTCCACGCTTCAAATTTAGGCTCGCATCAACTGTTTCATGAGCCACATGTGACTTGCAGTCTGTAGGCTCTTGGTTAGCCTTCTCTGCCTCACTACCCCTGTTCCCATGCCATTAGCAATCCAAATGAAGCCATATAGTTCAGATATTAGAAATTACTTTTCTATATTTTAATTAACTTTATCAGAAGCCATTTATACCTCCATATCACTGTCTTGCTAATGTGGAGCTTCATAGAGAGAAAGATTAATAAA
Organism: Fregata magnificens; assembly: GCA_013389945.1. Classification (NCBI taxonomy): domain Eukaryota; kingdom Metazoa; phylum Chordata; class Aves; order Suliformes; family Fregatidae; genus Fregata; species Fregata magnificens. The sequence goes on from WAAD01029628.1 coordinate 316,305, forward strand.
GCATATTGCAGAGAAATTATGCCTTCCTTTCTCACATGCATTAACCATTTTTATGCATGATGCTGGGCTTCACGGTTTTACTACAGAGCCGTCTTGCAGAAGGGATAGGAATCAAGCAAATCTTTATCTGGACCCAGTTTAAGGTCAGATGTAGATCAGCTGGTTTCAGTGCCATTACGTGGGCTGCCTCAGTGGTATAACGTTGGGTCTCGCTACCACTGCTGAGCTAATTATAGGAGAAACTATGAGAAATGTGGTCAGTAATACTGATAATCATAAAAGATAGCTTTTGCAATGTTGGAAGAAACCAAATGAGGTCACGTTTGGGATGCGTACAAAGGAGACATTTTCCTGAAGAGTTGGGCTCTCAAAATATATAACCACAAAAATAATTTTAAATTGGTATTAATTTTAATGAGCTTGCTTATGTGATTATAGTTATGTACTGAAGTACACCTACGGGTAAATATTAAATTGTTAGGAGGTTGTTCCAAATGAAATGTTACCAGATAGAAAACAATTCATGATTTGTTCTGTTGTGGTTATTAACACGGAGTTTTCAGTGATCTGTCTTTTAATATAAAAAGCTTCCTTGTTTTAATGCCCTGCGTTTGAACAAAAGACGTAGGATTGCACTATGAACTCATGAGGTTCTTCCATCGTTGGGTTTTCATTTAGAGCACACAACGGGTCACTTGGAATTCAAACTTCCATTCAGTTTTTAATTGTACTGGATAATGAGTGAAAATGGGTTTTGATCTGATTTGACTTTAATTGTGACAGTTCTTGAGTAAAAGAGCATTTGGTTATCATGTAATGTTCCTTCCCAAGTTCAGTACCTTCACTGTCGAATTGCCCAAGATGGGATTTCCAAAAATATTTATTGTTGCGCTAATAATGCTGCTGTTGAATTGACTCAAGTTTTTACGGCCCATGGGTAGTGTTTTTGAAACACTCATTTAATATGACCTTTTTCTCTGCTTCCAATTTATTTTTTTTTTTTATGCTATTTCTCTGATCTCTGCTAATAGGTAATATCTAAGGGGCTTCCAAATTTTAATATACTTAACCTAAGAGCACTCCTTAGAGGTAGGGATATTGTTCTTATTTTAGAAATGAATGGCTAAGGCACAAAGAGACTTACCCAAGGTCGTAAAGTCTGCAGTGCTATAGAAAATTACTAGCTAGTCCCCTGACTATTAGATTATCTTTCTCCTTTGCTGCTACTTGTTAATCAGTTCAAAATGCTTATGCATATGGTGTCCATGTGTTCTCCCTCTGTCCTTGAAACTGTTAGCTTACTCCATAAAATTCTATTGCTTCGGTGAACACTCTCACTTTTTGTCCCTGTTCTAGCGAGTAATTTTGATCACCTTCTGCTCTGACACTTGATCTACGGCAGCACCCAAGCAGGACACTTTGGTCCAGCTGTTCTCTAACCAGAAATGGGTTAATTATTAAATTCTTTTCTTGCTTTCTCCCTGCCTGCCTTTGCCTCCCTGGCTGCACTGGTGAATTTCTTTCACAGCTTTCAGAGTTTTGCTTCTTACTTTTCCTAGATTGTTTGTCCATTATGTGTTCCACAGAACTTCTCTTTCTTGATCTATGTGTTGTATTTCAGTTCTGTTAGACACGCAGTCTTGGCTGGAGCCTTTTTTGAACTGCAGTTGGGTTCAACAGAGAAACATTAAGTCTTTCTCCCTATCCAACTGCTAGCCGATAGAATCATAGAATCATTTAGGTTGGAAAAGACCTTTAAGACCATTGAGTCCAACCATAAACCTAACACTGCCAAGTCCACCACTAAACCGTGTCCCTAAGCACCACATCTACGTGTCTTTTAAACACTTCCAGGGATGGTGACTCAACCACTTCCCTGGGCAGCCTCTTCCAGTGCCTGACAACCCTTTCGCTGAAGAATTTTTTCCTAATATCCAACCTAAACCTCCCCTGGTGCAACTTGAGGTCGTTTCTTCTCGTCCTATCGCTTGTTACTTGGCAGAAGAGACCAGCCCCCACCTCGCTACAACCTCCTTTCAGGTAGTTGTAGAGAACGATAAGGTCTCCCATCAACCTCCTTTTCTCTAGACTGAACAACCCCGGTTCCCTTAGCTGCTCCTCCTAAGACTCGTTCTCCAGACACTTCACCAGCTTTGTTGCTCTTCTTTGGAACACGCTCCAGCACCTCAATGTCTTTCTTGTACTGAGGGGCCCAAAACTGAACACAGTATTCGAGGTGCAGCCTCACCAGTGCCCAGTACAGGGGGACCATTGCTTCCCTACTCCTGCTGGTCACACTATTTCTGATACGAGCTGGGATGCTATCAGCCCTCTTGGCCACCTGGGCACACTGCTGGCTCACGTTCAGCCGGCTGTCAACCAGCACCCCCAGGTCCTTTTCCGCCGGGCAGCTTTCCAGCCACTCTTCCCCAAGCCTGTAGCGTTGCATGGGGTTGTTGTGACCAAAGTGCAGGACCTGGCACTTGACCTTGTTAAACCTCATACAATTGGCCTCGGCCCATCGATCCAGCCTGTCCAGATCCCTCTGTAGAACCTTCCTGCCCTCGAGCAGATCAACACTCCCGCCCAGCTTGGTGTCATCTGCAAACTTACTGAGGGTGCATACTGGTATGCTTTATGGAGCTCATCATAAAGTCACATTCTCTAGTCTTCTGCAAAATACTCCCATCAAAAATCAGGTGGTATGAAATATCAAACCTATCCTAAAGGGATCTCCTGGAGGTGCAGAGAGGTACAAGAGTATAAGTAGAGGAGAACAACAGATACTGCTTTTTAAAACTCCTGGCACTAAACCTGCGCTGTACTTCTCAAAAAGGGGAAAAAAAAAAAAATCAAATTATAAACAAGGGGTCTGATAAACAAAACATGAACCTTTCCCAAGTTTGAAGTACCTGAGACGTACCAAAAAGAAAGAAAATTATGAGACCAACACCACCTGTCCTCTTTTTGTCTATTCAGAGGGTATCAGAAAAGAAAGCCTTTATTTTATTGAGATAGGAAGGGTGGATTTAGTTCTTGGTTTTGGAAATTCAGACCTTTTGGCTATTTCATAGCCTTTTGGCTATTTTTGATTTCCTTTGAAGAGTCCTTTGAGAAACATCGTCTACTCTGTGATTTCAGTGTCCAGATTATCTCATCGCTAGATTTAAATCTCTGTTTAATTTGAAGAGTATTTTATTTGAAGAGTATTTTAATGCTTTTAGCCTACAAATCCCTTTTTCGTACCAAAGTGGAAGAAATTAAGGAGGGATTTAAATCAATAATTATTTTGTTTGAACTTCCCAAACTTGCAACACAGAATAAATATTGTAAGTGTTGTTTAAGAAGACACAGTTTTGAATAAAGTGATAGCTGGGCCTTTAATGGAAGGATGTGTTTTCTGTTCTACCATTTTTTTTTTTCTCCTTTGCTTTCTGCTCATTTAGGCTATGGTGCTAAACCTTCTACTTTTATTCTGGTATAAATCAAGAGATGCTCTTAAAATTTAACCCATTAACTAATTTTTTCCTTGCAGCAAACTGTAGAACCTCAACCAAACTCAGATTCATTCTCTTGAGAAGTTTACCTGGCTAAAAATACCCTGCTTGAATATTATTTTTAGAAACATCTGTATTTGAAGTATATAAATGGTCAGATTTTATGTGTATTATTAGCCATGAACTGTTGGTACATTTTGTAACAGGAAGCTGCTGGTTTTCCATTCACCAAGAACTGGAATTCAGTCAAAAACTTGGCACTTACTTGTATGCCTCTAATTTTATCTGTAAATTGTTCTTTCTGAAATAGTTTGTGGAAACATTCTCAGTTTCTTCAGTTTTGCAAAGCATAGGCATGGAAATAACTGCTAAAACTTAAAACAGATAAACCATTTATTAAAATAAATATTTGAGAAAACAGGTCACTTCTTATTTTAAAGCAGGCTGAGATCTGAAGTTTTACTTTGAGTCCACCTTTTTTTTTTTCCCCTTGAAAGTATTTTTAGGTGTGTTATCCTTGGATTATTTTTCATTTTACTTTGGGGTTATTTTAGAATTGGAAGCAATGTGTGGGAAAACAATACGCGAAAGGAAAAAATATCTAACTTCGGGATTTCAAACTACACTTTTACCAGGACTTTTGCCCCGATGCGTGTTCAGTTTTGGACTGTAATCTCATCATATTTTGGCAATGTCTTCTTTACTCCCATGGCCTTTTCTTAAATTTTACCCTGTGTCCATCCCTTGTCTTGAATGTTTCCTTAAGTCCTCTCCCTATTTTCAGCCTGTGTGGGTTTTTTCTCTACGGCTCTGGCTAGAAGTTGCCACATCCTCTCTCTCGTAGCTGGAAAGAGTCCTAAATTTCCTTATTTTACCTGTCCTGTCACTGATATTGGTCCATTTCTTCTGTCTTGTCCTTTATGTAATGACCACCGTGGTATAATCCAAAAGTGTGTAGTGGTGAGTTCCTGTTTACGGTGTAGACTTCAGAATTGCCTGTAGGTAGCAGACAGTAGCAAGGCTGTGTTGGAGGAACTAGCAGCTGTAAAGGGAGTCCATGGGCTACTTTCCGATAGTAGTTGTTGAGGTTTTATTTTATACAAGCAAGAAGGAAAACTTACAAGCTGTAGAGACCAAGGAACTAGGGATTGGCAGGTATTGGTTTGGTATTTGGTAGCAACAGTGCTATGGTTGACAAGAAAACATGGTCAGGTCTCCGAAACATGAATTCTTGGGCAATAAGTTGATGGATTCACCGGCGTTTTCTCTGAAAGTGGAAGTTGGTCTATTCATGAAAGTACTCAATACTATTAGTCCTTCCTGCAAGCTCTGGGAGCTCACAGGAGTGGAGGCCAAGGTACTTGGCTTGCTGCTCCCTCCATGCCTTGGGTGGGGAAAGGATGGGTTCTTAGACGTGATGGTCCCAGAGGCGTAGGGGACTGGGCTGTAAAGCCTTCCTGGAGAAACCCAGAGATGTTTGTCTCACCTGCCTGACAACAAAGTTATCTAATTATACACATCCAGGCTTTCTCATGTTATGTAAACAAAACAAACAAACAAACAAACCCCAAACCAACCCTTGACAGGCTGGCTGACTTACACGGCTGCAGAAGTAGCTGTTCTCAGTGCTGGGATCTTGTTGACTTGGTTATGCTTTCTCCAAATGGAAGGACTCAGCTAGCTTCCTCGATCATTTCCGTGTTCTTCCTCCTCTCCCTAATAATGCTGTAGAAGCTGACAAGGCCTTTTTGCTAATAGGCAACTACGTTCTTCAGAGTTGTACAGGAAGAAAATCTCCAAGATGGCTGTCTGAGGACACCCGTACTTTGTTTTTGGGAGACGTGGAAGAGGTGTACGATAGGCTGGAATTGTAATTCCTTTTGTATCCAGCACTTTGCAGTGTATTTTAAGTCTGTGACAGAGCTCTCTAGAGGCTGTTTTTCAAACTAAAGGGATTTTGAGTGTGGTGGTCTCACTGCCACAGGATGCGAAGACCTGTAATATTTCCTAGCGTCTCAGCCTCCTTGTAAGCCATTTGATGGATCTCTCATGTGGACAACTGAGAGACGCTCTCAGTTGTAGTAATACCTTTTTGTTTCACGACATGAGGTGGATCTTCCCGGATAGGATCACCTATCGTCTGCTGAAAGTGCTGACCAGACATTATTTTTATATTGTGTTTTTCTGCCATCTATTAATTCGATGTGCTTGTTCATTGGTAGAACAAAATGAATACCCTGGTGGGATTTCAAATTGTTGATCTAGCTTGTGTGCCAACATTTTACGGTGAACATGGATACTGAGACTTTGTTACACCTGTGTATCTCGGAACAAATATTTAGAAGCGGATTCCCTTCTCTTTAGCCGCGTCCACTTGAAGCATGTCCCCTGTTAGAAACGACAGGTAACGTTAGTACTGATAAGCTAAATACTGGCTTTGTACAAGTACTTTTAAAAGACTGTAACAGCTGTCTTTCCACGTCATATCTATTTTGGCTGTTTCTCAGATTATGACATTAATTACCAGGAAGTCACTTCTAATCAACTTGTACAAGGGGTCTAGCAAATTTGCTTCCTCTGGCAGATAGACAACTATCAGTCATAGTATTGTAAGATCAAGCAGATACAAAGATCCATGTCGTGTCTTTTGGAGTCAGAAATCCTCCTTAGCCAACGTAGCACGATGCAAAGTTATATTTTATTACAGAAATGTAATGTGAGAACAGTATCTGTACACGTGTGTCGGAGGTTAAAGGCCTGGAACAGATGTAGAGGACACATTTGCATCCACAAAGGTCAGTGTGCAACTTTGAATATAGCTGGTGGAAACAATAATTAATGGATTGGTCTGGTAAGACAAACTGGATTCAGTTATAAATTATTCTCCAGTTCAAAGAGTCTTACAGATATTTAAGTCTTCAGAACTAATTTTAAAAATGTCATGTGTGTTTCAAGATCAAATGTGCATTGGCCATTTGAAGCAATAGCTTAGAAATGGGTTTCTCTGGTTTTTGCTCGATGGCCATGGGTCAGTCTGCTTCTCAGGACGGCCATACGTATTCCAAACTTGTCTGTGGCTTAACTGGGACGGATTAATTTGGGAAGGGGTATTTTCAGCATTGCTATGTCTTACTCCTCTGAGATGGGCTCTGGAGCACACAGGGGTCTGATCCTCGAGGGTAATGTGCCAAACAAGTACTGCCAAGGAAAGCTGGCAAAAAGGTGCCCGTCCTCGAGCGTGGAGCTGGAAAGCATCCGATTTATCCCTCCACAACCGTGCCAGGGGAATTCTAATGAATGTGCTTTAATTTACAAAACAAAACCACTTTCTGCTTTTCAAGAGGGAAGAGCAGCGGTTGCCTAGGATCCTGTTTCCAAGCAGTTGGATACAAACTTCCCTCGCTGTAGCAATGGAAATTTTCCTTTCGGTTGCCTGTAAGAGTTAGCCTTTTGGCCTTTCACCTGGGAGGGTTTGGACCACGTGGACTGATCTGTTTTGTAGGATTTAATACTTAGATTCCAAACCGCTGAAAGGAAATCTAGTTGTCATAAGGAGCAGAAATATTTGGAAGAGGATCTGTTTGTGAATGAAAATGTCATGCACTTAAAATCTAATGATGGAAGCATCTTCTGCAAGTGAGACTTACCCAGGATTTCCTCCTTTCCCTGTGGTCGCTCCTCACTGTGGTGCCAGGCAGCGGGAAACACTGTGAATATTGGGACAAATTTGGAGGTGCAATGCCACTTTATGAGATGTTTGCCTTTGTGAGCCACTGGCTGAGCTGTGGTAGGTGCCTGCAGCAGAGGGAAGCACAGAGAGACCCCAGGCTCTGTGGGAACCCGAGGCCACGAAGGGACCCCCGGCCAGCCCTTTGGGTGGAGGAGCGGGTACCGAAGGCAAGGTAAGGGGAGCTGTGCCTGCCTGCTGTGTCCCGTCCTTGCCACCAGCTCTCCAAGCCTCAGGTGTTGGGGGTCCGCGGGGGTCCTGTGGCGGGCTTTCAGCTGCCTCTGCCACAGGTTGCTTTTGGGATCCTGGAGAAGATGTTCCTCTTGTGGGTGTATTTTGGCTTAAAGGCATAATGGTGGTGAGACTTGGAAGAACCAACCCTGTTGGAGGTGAAGTGAGTTGTGGTGCATATGCAGTATTGGGCACTGGGATGTAATGCCCATGGGTCATACCCATCGGTGGTTTGGTTGGGTTTATCGGGTTGGATAGCAAGGCAGCTGCGTCTTATTTTTAACACAAGAATCAATTCCAGCTTCCCCTTGTTGAGCAGGTTACTTGCTGCAGTAGGCACTTGAGAAAGGAGAAAAAAAGAAGGAAGGAAAAAAAAAAAAAAAAAGGTATTTGAAAGAACCTGAAATCAAAAAACCAGTCTACAAAGCTCCTAGGCTACTTAGTAGAAGATCCTTCACTCTCCTATACGCAGTTTCAGATTTGTGCTGAAACTTAATCTGTTGGCCACCACAATGTGAACTAGATAAGACTTAGTCCTCTTCATTGCCTCCCGAGGTCTCTGAGATTCAGCAGGAAAGGGGTTTGCACTGAACAAACACAAATTTTTGCCTATTATCTTCATAGCCTGAGAAGTGTCCGTTGGTGTGAGACATTATGATGAGGACTGATGCCACCATCGGCTGCTGTGTCAGCATTTCTGAGCCGATGGCCCGTCAGATCCACTCAGTGTTTATTATGCAGCATTAAGTAAAGAGAGATTTGAAAGTTCAGGGTTCCACTGGCAAATAATTTTATTTTAGATAATTTTGCAGTGGTTCTTATCAGCTTATATAAATGCATTTTCAACAAATAAAAGCCTTGGGCTTTCCGTGCACGTGTGCAGGCTTTGGTCATGTGAACAATACCTGTGCTGGAAGGAGTCTCTGGTAAACCATCTTGTGAATAGCTGCAGCATCGCTCAGTGCCGCTACCCTCCCTCCTCCTTTCTTCTCTGACAGCAGCTGAAATGGCAGGGCTTGGTTTGGCCAGTACTTTGCATCATTTATAGCAATGCTGTTAAATGCTGGGCTGAAATGGATGGTAGCTCGGCTAATTTACATGATTTAAAATGCCAGCTCGGTTTAATGTAGAGCAGCTGGTATATACTTAACTCCTTCAGGAGAAAACTTAATACCAGCAGATCGCATTATCCGGGGCTACACTATATTTATTTATTTATTTATTCAGTCTCTTCACTGCTTCCCAGAACATTTGTAGAGATCATTTACGCGTCGCTGGGGAAGGGCTTTGCTCTCTGTTGATATTTCTGTATCTCGCAGAGTTCGCAAAGGAAGAAATAGGTCCTGCCGTGTGACAAATACTTGTTGCGACTTCCTGAGCATCCACCTACACTGACCTTAGCAGATAGGACTCTAAATTAAGATGTGACATGATGAAGGATGGCGAGATTAGTTGGAAGAGGGACAGGTGTAGAGGCCTGGATTACGTGGATTACTGCATACTCAATTTCTTACGATTAAATTTCAAGGTTGAAAATGGCTAATTCCACAATTACGGAATTAGGACATGCCGTGCCACTTCTCTGGGTGCTGTGCCGGCAGCCAGAGTCACCTTGCGAGGGAGGGAAGAGTTGGAGGATCAAAGAATTCCTTCGCTCCCCTGAAATAATTAGCACAGCCTCAGTGAGAGGATGGAGGGAGCATAATCTTTTAATACCAACCCTTCTCAAAATTGACCTTGTCACAGGCAGATTCAGCTTCTCACAGAGGAACAGATGTGCGATAGAGTCACTCTTACTGCGCCAGAAATGCTGGCACAGGATTTAATCCTCTGCCAAAATTCTCTTGCCTTTCCATAGGCGGTGGGCCTCTCGTGCTGAAGAGCTCTGAATGTGCCTTTGGACAAACTGCGAGATATTGTGCCATGAAGACGGACTTTACAATGTCAGGGCTTTTTTAAGGCAGTTCCGATGGAGCTTTCTCTTCCTCTGAAAATTTTTTATTCTCTCGAGCTACGACTTGAGCTGAGGTTTCTCATGGAACAGCAGTTTCAAATGGTCAGTTCGGAAGACCCTTATTAGTTTCGAGCACAAGTCATTAAGCTAGAGAGAAAACGTATCTGTTAGGTTCTTTTGACATGCGTAAATCCTTCAATATTGCATCTGAAGCTTAAGCATTTCTATTACCCTTTTTAAACCTTTCTGTTAGAAGATACCATGTAGTTATTCAATTGACATCAGTGCTGTATTTGGTGTATGGGACATGAAAGTCACGTTGGTACAACAGAAAGGACAAGTCTTCCCTAATGAAAACTGATTATCGTCTTTTTTGTTGTGAAAGGGAAACCGCTAAGAAGATGACGTCCTATAATCTTCTTCCATGAATGTAGACAAGATAAATTGCCCTCAGTGATGAAATACTTCATTATTTCATCTCATGTTGTCCATGTATAAGATCATTAACATGCCTGCATGCTGTGGAAGATTATAGCCCTGTATTACGTAGTCAAATTATTTATGTTGTAGTGTCTGTATACCATAACTCAGTTGAACCTCTGAATGTTTTTGATGTATAATATGCAAATAATTTCAGTCATTTGAGGAAAAGGCTTGCTAATGGTTACTCTTAAAGGCATTGAATTTAGTTAAGCAACATATATCCATCCTTTAAATAGACAGAAACCATTTTGTGAGACAGTTTAGAAGGTGCCGTTAGAGCTGAGGTAGAATAGTGTGGATCAGTAATCCGTTGTCAGGCACCAGGTCAAAACTTCAAACAAATAATGCTATTTATGTTTATCAAGTCTGACTCTAGGCTTCTGGAATGGGAGCAAATTAGTCAACTTTTCATTTACGCTGTGTGTGAGAGCTGACTGCGAGTTAGTAAGTACTCATCAACCATGTCACTTGGGTGTTTTAAGTGTTGTTTGTTTTCTTTTTATAACTAAGGGGTAAGTTTGTTTCTTTTAGTGCTTTTCCATTGATTAATACAAACTTTTCAGGGATCCAGGCTTGACCTCTAACGCTGACTATTTCATTCCTTACTATTTTCCACCACAGATATTTTTAACTCACTGTTTTTAGGACTTTTCCAACTAGTCAAAAGGTTAGGAAAGCCAGTTCCACCAGACTGGACATGCTGTGAAAAAGCTTGAAAGAATGATAAGACTAATTTTTATGGCACCTTCCTTTTGAGCTGTGCCTTCCTGCCAGGAAAGGTTTCGGTCCTTAAAGGGCAGGGAGGATGTAGCGGTGAGCGTGTGAGCCCTGCAGACCCACAGGCCATCAGCGTAGCTTCAGACCAGTCACCTGAGTCACCTCGTTGCTGCCTGCTGCCGTTTGTCAGCAGCAACTCCCTTATCTCACAGGTGTTCTGCGGAGATAAATCCATTATAATTTCAAGCAGCTCAGGTAAAGTGATACCTGGAGCCATGAAATTACCTTAAGTAGCTAACTGTGTGACTTTTGAGCCTTCATGCTTCAGTGTGATCTGCTTTTTCCTTATCGTTGATTTTTTTCCCCCTTATCATTGATTCCCCTCCCCCCCCCCAAGGTAATACTTGAATCAAAGCAAGAGATACTTGATTTAAAATCCTTTCCACTAATGATTTATGGATTTTAATAAAACTTGTGAAGATACAAGGCACATCATGCCCTCTTCGTTAAGACAAGGTTCTCAACTATAAACAGAAATCATTACTTTTGGCTGTGTCTTCTGAAAACAACAATCTATCTGTTAATGCTGAAAATAATTTAAAGAGAAGATAAGAATCGAGAGCTGCATACACTCTTTCAAATTATGATGAGGAGTTTGTGGGCTGTGGGTTACCATCTGCACTCCACTTCGATGCCATCTGCCCACAAGGAGAAAATCAGCAGCAGAGAAAATAGTAGGATGTCCTGCAATTACGAAGCCACATAACCACCAGTTACACATGAAGACCTTGTGAGATTTGTAATGAAACCCAAGCCTTTGGTGGGACTGCTCTGGAAAGGAAAAGAGGAGTGTAAAAAAGGCCGTTGAGATTTTGGAGGACGGAAAAAGGGGATTTTAAGCCCCATGAATTGTGTGATTGACCACGTTAGCAGAAGCAAGGAATCTGCAGAGTGTTAATTCGTAGCATGTAACACGGCCAGCTGAGAACTATCTGTGAAGGCTGAAATTATGCTAATTTATGCAGTTCACATTGCTACTGCAGTTTAAAAATAGCTTCGTTTCTAGAGAACTAGAGCTGCCGTATTGCTGCATGCGGCAGGTTGACTTTGCATTTAGCTTTGCAAATCTTACCAGTTTGAACACAGAGCGAAACCCTACTTACGTGGTCTTTTTATGTGGAGGTCCGGCCGGTTATACTGCATTGCGTCGCTTCCATTCGAGAGACTGAAAGGGAAATGTTTGTCCTCTGGCTTAGAAATGGCACAGAGGTATTAGTGGATGCTGTGAATAGCTGCAGTGTTAGGCCTAAGGCTGAATGCCCAGAAGAATAGTTCAGATTAAAGTGTGTTTTGGGTTTCTTGGTATCTGGTTTTGTTTTGCAGAGCTTGACACCTGTCACTCAGATGTGTGGCGCTTTGGAGTACCTTCAGGAGGTATTTGACTCGCTTTCTGCCACTCTACGTCATTGTTTTCGGTGCTTGTAGGATGTAGGGAACAAAAAGAGAGGGAAAAAAACCCTCCATGTGTTAGTTTTGATTAAAACCAATTTTCAGGTTGTTGTATTGGAACTGAATTTCCAGTAAGTGTGACTGGAAGTGTGAAATAACAAGCATATTGCAGCTGGAGTCAGTGGGTAATTTCATATTCTGATTTCTTATTTTAAATTCTGAAGGAGCTAGAATATATTTTGCAGTTAAAGCCATAATTTAGCTTTACGAATAAAATTGCAGACAATACTGGAACTGGTTTTAAAGACCAAAGCAACTCAGGACAAAAAGTTCTGGTGCGTAACTTGCGTTTGAACAGCTGTTCCTCGGACAAGAAGGTGGCAATGGGTTTTGCCTACCAGCAGATAATCTTTCCAGTGTCTTTACATCTGCATAGATAAATCCTTTGCATCCTAAGGATGAACGCGCTCAGTTTTAGAAGTCTGCAGTGATGGGTGGAAGCCAAGAAAATATAATTTCTTTTCCTCCTTTTCTTTTACCACCTTCTGTTGTCTTCAGTCACGTTTCCTTTCCCAGTCTTGGGATAAGACTTCTGAAAAAGTGTTAATGCTTCAAGCCCTCCCCCAGTTAGGGCACATGCCTTAACATTTTGCAGCTGGCTGCTTCTCTGTCCCTCCCGGTCAGCTAACTCGGCTCTTCCTGATTAAGCTGGGAGGAACTGGCTGCTGTTGCTAATCAGCCTTAAGAAGCTGCACAGATGAGCTGGGTGCCTGCCTTCTGCTTCCCAGTGCATCTCCACAGCAGGGAAAGTCAGAGTAGAGCATGGGCTTGGGCTGGAAAAAGTGGGAGGCTTCAGGTAGGTGTTCCTGCCAGGGGGGGACCAAGGTCTGAGTTCTCTTCTAGGTCATTGTGCTGTATAGAACTAGCAGGGTTTTACGGTTTATCGTGTGCATCTAAATTGGTTAATATCTTGTAGGTGAAACAACACATGGGAGAGAGATTGTCTGTGTCAGGCACCTCCCATGAGGACCCATAGTTGGTGTAGAAAGAGATGTGGGTGTTAATCCAGCTCCTTTAACAAAAAAATCTGAGTAGAGAACAATGGTTACAATGCAAATTATTCAGGGTCTGCTTTAGGATTGTATAAAATGTATTTTGACTCGGTCAGTGAGTTGGTCCATGCAGGCCAGAAGCGTGGCTGCCCTAGGGAGAGAGTGCACTGCTGATATTTGTGGTGCTGGAGTTGGGAGTTACTGGTAGTCTGAAGTCATTCAGCACTCAGCATCAGCCTGCAAGTAAGTCTGAAAAGCAGATGTAGATCAATGACTATGATCTTTGCCTACCTTATTGTAATTCCAAATGGGATACTGGTGAGGTCAAATCAGAGATGTAACTTTAGATAGGAGTTTACCTAGGAATATATTCTTCCTACAACTCAGTTTAAAAAAAAAAACAACAAAAAAACAACCCAAACAACAAAAAAAACCCCCAACAAACCCCACAGATTTGTTTACTAAACTGCCCAGGAAGTTTAGAAACTGTAGTCCTGGGATACTGGATGAGGCCAGGTTGCTTTTTGATTTACAGCGTCATAATCCAGTGTGATGCCTGCAACTATACCTGTGTTTGCAATGGGAATTAATTTCCATACCCCAAGCCACCTCTGCCTCTTGATCAAACTTAAACAAAATAATTGGTAAAATAAGACCATCAGATCCTAACTCACTTATACAGAAAACTCATTGAAAGCTGAGGAATATAAGCACCCTTTTTGATCTAGCTTTCTGTCCAAATATGCGCCTGGTGTATTTTTTATTGCTCTCAGGTCATCAGAAAGCATCTTCTTTTTCCGCTTTTTCCAGATGTCATGCGGTTTGGGGCATATATGCAGTGTTTGGATAGTGAATTAGTAGTGTGTTGCGTGCTATTACGTGAGAGTATATAGCGTCATTTTATAAGGAAGTTCCACAAAGTTACAAAACAGAAGTAATGGTGTCCTGTGGTAGCAGAAAATAATTAAGTGCCTCCAGGTAATGGGAGATTCAGGGCCACATAGTTCCCTCTCTGAACCAAAATACACCAAAGGGGGGTCGATTTGCAGAAGTAGGTGAATGTAATGGGTAACCTGCATGAGGCAGCTACGCCTTCTGCGCAGAAAGAGCAGGATTTGCAAGGTTGGAAGTGATCTTTCATGGATTCTTGGGAGCTACTTAGGTTTGACCCAATCTTTGGACTCTCTCATTACATAGGAATAGCTGTGGGGGTTCTTTTTATTGTACATGGTTAGTCTGATGCTGAATGTAACTACTAGCAAATTAAAAAAGCGTAGGATAGGGCTGAGTGAAAGGAAAAAGTGTAATAAGCAGTTCCTACAGCTGGCTTGCTGTTAGATGGGTTAGCTGGGCTGCTATTGCCACCTGGTGGTGTTGAACAAAACCAAACAAGACCTCCTTTTTCTTCCATGTCCTCAGGTTAGTTGCACCGGATTAAGTAGCTATTGGGTATCAGTTAGAATTATTGTAGATACCCACAGATCATTCTTTCAATGAGGAAAAAAAAATCCGCTATATTTTATGGCCAGCACTTATTTTGGGCATAGACAATGCTGTAAAAAAAAAAAAAAAGAAATTGAACCTTTCCTTGAGCATCATCAGATTCTGAATAGAGGCAAGTTTTGGGGGAGCTGGTTGCAATGTGTGAGAGGTGGTTGGTATGGGTAGCCCTCCAGGTGGAGAGCGTCTGCTCCTGGTAGTACCTGAACTGCCCAGGTTGGTATTTGGTGGGGGAAGCTCTGCCTTCTTTGTGCGGAGACGCTTTGCTCCGAGTGGGGTGGGCAGTAGCTATAAGCCCATAGGTTTTCACACGGGTTGGGTAATGTATGGCGTGTATAGCTGCCATCGCTCTGGTGCAGCTGAGGCAGCGGCAGGCCAGTGGTTAGCGTTTTAATTTCTCTTCATTGATCCTCAAACTTAATTGTGTCAGGTTCAGTACTGGTGGTTAGCTTTAGCAAGCACCTGATCTCCTTTGGACTGCCAGACACAAGTACTTGTCTGGCTGGAAACCCATAAAATAGTATGATTTGTGAATCCAGAATCTGCCTTTCCTGGTTCAGGATGACATGGCAGAAATCAAACAGGAGGTAATGTGATGTCCTCCCAGCCTCAGAGCGTCTCTGTTAGAAACACGCTGTGATTTGGTGGCATATGGAAGCAGAGTTAATGAATGTCTCTGAATTGCTTCAGCGTGGTCCAGTTGCTGCATTGCCAGTGCAAATTTGATTTCTGTAAGTGATTAGTGTCTTATCTTGCTGAAATTAGTGGATCATTATCAAATTATGACTTTTTGCACTTAACGTTAAGTGACTTAATTGCCCTTTCATTCTATAGCGTTTTATTGCAATCCTTTTAGTAGGGGAATACAATTTCAGTTGTAGTTACAAAGAAAAAAGGAGATCCCTGTTCAACCCCTCCTGTTCAGTGACAAAGCCACACTGTAGCTTAATCTGTAGATTCTCTGTCTCTGCAAAACATCTGCATCTGCTGGAGCATTTCAGAGCTTCGTAATGTTTTCCAGCGAAGTACTGGCATAGGTTATTTGCTATGAATCTTTCAGGCAGCACTTAAGAGCTGAGGTCATCTTTGTTGTGTATGGAAATTGGGTCTGACCTGTGGTAGGGGTCTGACCTAAATGTCTCTTTCCCTCTGTTGTGGCTGCCATGTACTATGCTACAAAACCTCTATATCACGGAAAAATGTAAATCCATTAAAGTCGCAAGCATTTCCTCAGGATTTTGGCTGAGAAATTCAATGCGTTGTCAGATCTTTCAGAATGAAAGAAAATCATTTTAATGGGGGGGTGGGGTGGGGAAGGGGAATGTTTTTGAAGCAGCTGTACTGTCCTTGTGTCATCTTTGGGCTTCCAAAGAAGCATCCCAGGGCTCTCCATGTTTCAGAGGCATCAGGTCCCATAACGCTATCAGAATCGAGAGTACCAGCCGAACGGCCCGTGGCACCCCAGCAAAGTGCTGCCCGGTAGCGACGGAGCAAATCTCCACTGGCACCAGACCAGATATAGGGAACTGGACTTAATCTATAGACTTCTAAGACAGTTACATGGACCACTCGTAGTAATTTTGACTTCTCCCATTAGCAAAGTCCTCTCCCCTTTTGTTTTTACCAATACAGTTAATAAGGCAGAGCGAGCAGTTTTACAGGACCTGAAATATGTCTAAATGGTTGGCCTTGTGTACCAAGTCACTTGCCTCGTGAATATCAAATGCAGATCTCACTCTGGTCTTTCAAGCAGCCTTCCCGCTGTATTTTTGGCTGCAGGAGACCCTTCTGACTAGAAAGCGTAGTTATTTTGTAACTTGCTGTTCTGTGTTGTTACTAAGGCTTATTTGATTTCTAGGGTATATTAGCAGTAATCATAGTTTCGCCTAGAAGCAGTTAAACCAGCAGGAAGCAGAACAGTCTTTTGTCCGTCAGTTGTTAACAATTTCAGTTATTAATATTCCCTGAAATGGAAGCCAGACCTTATTTCTCATGTGTGATGGTTGGTTGGTTGTGTTTTTTCTGGTTCCTATGTGCCTAATCCTTGCAGTACTTGGAAAATGAATTGGATCGCAGTGGTACACCACAGGCTGCTTACAATGATCCTAGATTGTACCGTGCAGTAAAAACGGACAAAAGCAAATGTATTGAATTTGAGGCGTCTTTTCTTTACCAAAGATTTTGTTTGTAATTGAACACTCCTAGTCCTTTATGTGGTTCTGCTAGCGCACCAGCGGGCCTTTGAAGAGCTAGTCTTTCCCAACCCTCCCGTGAACACCTTATCGCTCTCCTTCATCCCGGGTTCCGCTCCCGCTGGATGCAGCAGGCAAAAGGTGGTGGCACGAAGGTGGCCGCTGGCCCTGGGTGCAGTGTGGATTTTTAGGTGCCTGTTACTGCCCCTGTGAGTGTGCCGCTTCTCAGTTGAAAGGCAGGCAGTGGGTGGAGTACGGGCACCCCCAGGGCAAGTAGGAGTTGTCCTGGTGCTATTAGGCCATGCTCAACGGATGCTGAAAGCCCAAGATGAAGTGTTTAGCTGAGCTGTCTGTTAGTAACAGGTAAAAGTAGATTGAAATGAACTTATTTAAGGACACTTTTGTTGTGCTTGCCCTTTAGATTTAAAACCACTGAATGAAACCTTCTTAAGGGAACAATATCTGACCGGAATGTTTCAAAAGTAGACTTGGAGGTAGCATGATGACAAAGCCTCGATTCCCTAGCCCGTGTAATCTTACCTGCAGGTTTCAATTTAGCCAAAAAGGACCCTAATTTTTTATTGTCCAGGAATGCTCTGTGTCTATGAGAGAAGTACAACACACTTCCGAACCATAAGAGTAGAACACATAACTTCTGGAAGGCATCCTGAGGCAGGTGTCCCTTTTTACCTAGCTCTCTTCCCTACTCCTCCTCTTCCAGTTCTTGGACTTCGATGAACCAAAACTCAAGGTTTCGAAAACCTTGGTAGCACCGTGTTGCGGTTTGCAAGAATGCTTCCCACATAGCTGTGGGTTTCGGAAAGCTGTGCTGTATTGTGCCAGAGAAGGTCTCTATGCTGGTGCTTTGTGTTGCGGAGCAAGGGTCGGTGGAACGCTGCTGCTTCTGGGCTAAGTACTTGGAGAGTAAACTAAGCAACATTAATAATATTTATCTGCAGAGGAAAACTAATAATAGCTCATTCTCAGGTTTGTTTATTTTTACTAGTCACACTAGTGAAGTGCTGTAACAGTAGCAGCAGCAAGTCTTCCTAGTTCCTTGACCAACGTAGCGGCTTTCTATGATGGAGTGACTGCATCAGTGGACAAGGGAAAAGCAACAGATGTCATCTATCTGGATTTCTGTAAAGCCTTCGACACGGTCCCCCACAACATCCTTCTCTCTAAATTGGGGAGGTACAGATTTGATGGGTGGACTGCTCGGTGGATAAGGAATTGGTTGGATGGTCACATCCAGAGGGTAGTGGTCAACAGCTCGATGTCCAAATGGAGACCGGTGACGAGTGGTGTCCCTCAGGGGCCTGTACTGGGACCGGTGCTCTTTAATGTTTTCACCAACGACATAGCGAGATCGTGTGCACCCTCTGCAAGTTTGCAGATGACACCAAGCTGAGTGGTGCAGTTGACACGCCAGAAGGACAGGACGTCATCCAGAGGGACCTGGACAAGCTGGAGAGGTGGGCCTGTGTGAACATCATGAGGTTCAACGAGGCCAAGTGCAAGGTCCTGCACCTGGGTCGGGGCAACCCCTGATACCAATACAGGCTGGGGAATGAAGGGATTGAGAGCAGCCCTGCAGAGAAGGACTTGGGGGTACTGGTGGATGAAAGGCTGGACATGAGCCGACAATGTGCGCTTGCAGCCCAGGCGGCCAACCGTATCCTGGGCTGCATGAAAAGAAGCGTGGCCAGCAGGTCGAGGGAGGTGATTCTGCCCCTCTACTCTGCTCTGGTGAGACCCCACCTGCAGTACTGCCTCCAGCTCTGGAGCCCTCAATACAGGAAGGACATGGAACTGTTGGAGTGATCAGAGGGATGGAACACCTCTCCTACGAGGACAGGCCGAGAGAGTTGGGGTTGTCCAGCCTGGAGAAGAGAAGGCTCCAGGGAGACCCTTTTGTGGCCTTTCGGTACTTAAAGGGGGCTTGTAAGAAAGATGGGGACAAACTTTTTAGCAGGGCCTGTAGTGACAGGACAAGGGGCAATGGCTTTAAACTAAAGGAGGGTAGATTTAGACTAGATAGAAGGAAGAAATGTTTTACAATGAGGGTGGTAAAGCGCTGGAGCAAGTTGCCCAGAGAGGGGGTAGATGCCCCATCCCTGGAAACATTCAAGGTCATGTTGGACGGGGCTCTGAGCAACCTGATCTAGTTGAAGGTGTCCCTGCTCACTGCCGGGGGGTTGGACTAGATGATCTCTAAAGGTCCCTTCCAGCCCAAACCATTCTATGATTCTATTTTTTTGTTGGTCCACAATTTGAACTCTGTGTAGCTACACTAAGGGTTGGAAACTAACCTTGTTTTCAGAGACTGGTTGCCTGCTCCTAGCTTGTGCAAAGGAAGCATGCTAACTTACAGCACGGTGAGAGGTACACGTTAATGTGGTTTGTCTCACTTCTGTGAGATGTTTACGCACAAGTAGGAATTACTAATGCTCACTTTGCGAACTAACTCGCTGTGTCTTGTGAGTGGACTACTTGGCATCTTCCCACCAGAAGTTTCAGGGTGAGAAGTCTGTTGTCTCGCCAACCTCTAGCCTTCATCCCAAGCACAGAAGATGTTCCTATTGCTTTGATGGGAAGAAATACAGAGGAAAAACCTTTTCTCAAGCGTAAGCAGGATAAGGGATAAAGCAGGCACAAAATACGTTGTTTCAAACCTCACTCTTAGAATCAGACTTACGGCTAGCTTAGTATTTTCTAATATTTCAGGCACTGTTATACAGCACTGGAAAACTCATCAGCTGCATTTTATTTCTGCTCTGTTACATGGTCACTTATGAAAACCTGGTCACGGTGACTCACAGGCTCAAGGTCACAAGCACACAGTGCTTTGTGAAGCTCTTTGGGCGCAGGTTGATGTTCCCCTCTGAAGTAAACCTGAAAGGAAAATAGGTTTCCAGCCCTTCTGGTAATAAAGACAGCTTTCAGTGCCAACTGCTGCAGTCGTATTTTTGTTGGAATGAGGAATATACAATTCAGGACATACCCCACAGGACTGGGTAAAATACTTGCTTTGTTTTATTTCCACAGGTGACCTTTTCAAAGAGAGGGGTACAAAATGTAAATGCTGACTTGGACTTTATGAAGGGCGAAGAGAGTTTAAAAAGTTAACCAAGCAAACAAAAAATTAGTCTGTTTTATACCACATTAGCGGCCTCATTCTGTACCATCACTCTAATGGGTTTATTGACAAGAAGCGTAGCAGGGAAGAGGAATGTGTCCGAGTGCTTTATGAAGGTCTATTTTTATCAGCAACATAGAGTAAATGATGAGTGGCACCACTAAAATTGATGTAAACCCCGTCTTAACAACGTTAGACAACTGATTTCAGTGGGAATATTCCTGTTAGGCAGTCAGGTTTCATCTGGCTTATTCTCATTTAGACAATTGTGTTGAGACCCCTCAAAGTTGTCGGGTATGATGTCAACAGAAAAAAAATTGGAGCACAAAGATAATGTTGAGACCCCTCCAAAGAGCTATGTGTTGCCTTCAATTTGGGAGCTAAAGCTTTCTATTTATTTTCAATATCAGAACAGGGAACTATCCTATTAAGAGTTAATTCATCAGTCACATAAAGCCACCTCCTGTTGGAAATACAAAACGCTGCTGATGAGACATTAGATATTTGTCTTTGCAGGAACAAGTTTCATTCCATGATTTGTATTCTGCTTACTGGGTTCCTTGCGTACAATTTCATCCTTGTTACTGTCTATTCAAGAGTGCCTGACAGTAAAAGGAGGCTTGAGGAGTGGAGAACCTGAGCTCATCTCGTGATTTCTACGTAGAGTTTATACGTGTCTCTGCTCAGTCTTTTGGGAAGGTGAAAGATGCACATCGTATGGAAAACAAAGCTTTGCTGGATGAAAAATTTTGTGAAAAAACACTGAGTAGGAGAAACATCCTCTAACTGAGGCAGAAATGACTACAGAAATTAGGTACAGCTTGGTGTTTGAATCTGCGGACACTGCCCTTGTTGTTTTGCCAGGTCTTTCGCTGGCATAATACAGTGTATTTTGGGTAGACACATTTGCTCAGTGTAAACCTTGAGATCTGTTTCTTGCTTCCTCTCACAATAAATACCACTGTAGCATACAAGGCTTACCAGGGAACGAGCCTAAGGTTTATTATTTATCTGATTTTACAAATAACTTTAAAAAATAACATTGTGGTCACAACTGGCACATTTGAAGATATTCAAAGCATAATTTGACACTGTTTTAAAATCTTTTAAATAGCTTAAAAGTAGTATTAGAATCTTCTCCTTAGGGCATGGCCTGACATCAGTGAAAGAATGCTTAATAAAAATAAGAAATGTTTAATTTTATGTAATAGATCAGGTCTGATTCTTTCCTGCCTTGCAGCTTATGTCGTTGCTAGTTACGCAAGTTGAATATGAAGGTCAAATGCTAAGTTACGTGGTCAAACTTCAAGGCAAAGAAGAGTCACATCCAATATATCTTAATTGGATTTTTTTCTTTTTGTTAATCATCATATTAAGGTACATTCAGAACAGACCAGTAATAATTTTGGTATGAAGGTATACAGCTAATTAGACATGCAAGCAATGTGAAATGGTGCAATTAGGCGGAAAAAAAATTGCCTTGTATTCTAATGTGACTCTATAACTAAAACCCTATTAAGTGTTTAAGTGAACCCCAGACAAAATGCTGATGTTACGTTGCTGGAGAGGCATCTCAATTTGGTGTTGATAAATAAGTTATCTTAGTAAAGGCTAATTACTTTGTTCAAATCGGAGTAGGCTGCAAATCGTAGTCTAGATTTGGCCAATGTGGGGAGCGGATTAAAGTAATTAGCACTTTCTTTGCCACTGTCATTTCAATATAAACCAACTCATTTTAGAGTGATTTGAAGTAGGCTGGAAACAGTAATAAAACTCCTTTTGGCGTTCATGGGGTCAGGATGTGCTCCATTCACTAGTGCAATATAAAGTGAACTCCGCAAAATGCTTTGGTTATTTACAATGGGGTGCGCTGTAGATTCTTTATATTTATTCACTTTATTGTATTTTGAGATACAGAAAAATAACAATGCCAGTAAGCCGTGGGAGTAATCCTTAATGCTGATAATAGGTGGGAAAAGGAGATTATATTTAAAACCTATATTCATAGCTCTCTGCTATTTTAATAATTCACCAAAAACATAAACCAAGTTGATCAACCTTTACAGTAGAACTTTGGTGTTTATTTTCAAGCAAGTGATAATCCCTTTAGAATACCAGAAGCATTAATTCAGCATCAACTTCAGTGACTAGAAAAGTTTTGCTTAGATAAAAGTTGTTTTCAGGACCCCTCCCTAGGCAGCTCATCATTTGTTTGCCCTTTAGAGAACTCGCCTCCTTTTAAAATAGTAGGAATATGTTGAGATTTGGATGTATGTATCCAACGTCGTGAAACAGAATTTGCATTTCTATTTGATATAGCCTAGAGCGCTCTTCCGTGATAAATATCATCATCTTCATTTCTTTCTTTGCCATGGGCATTTCTGCTTCTGTCCTCAATACCGTTCCTTGCATGTACGCAATTCAGCCTACAGAGACAGAGCAGCTAAGTAATGTCTTTAGTTGATTTGTAGTCCGCTGCAAACTCTTTTGAGCTTGTAACTATCTCGATGTTTCCTTAATTGACAAGATTGAGGATATGGCAGTATGTATGCAGGATGAAAATTGAGACAGAAGTTGAAAGCAAGTGGCAAGGATGAATTTCAAATATTCTCAAAAAAAAAAGTGTGGAAATTGTTAAGCAAAATTTGTTTTCCAGTCATTGGACTTAATCTATGATGTATTAAAAAAAAAAAAAAAACAAAAAACCTCAAAAAATGAACTTGAGGAGTAGGGAAAAACATGTGGTAAGTACTAATTCCTTGTTACTTCTACTATTATCAAACTGCCCCTCTGCATGAGCAGTAGTACAGCGAGAAAAATTCCAGCTACCCAGAAGTGCAGTAAGCCAAGGGGAGGCTGGCAGAGGAGGTGAGAGAAAAACAGCTGGAAGGGAGACATGAAAGAGCAGAAGTAGCCCAGACAACTAGAGAGAGAAGTTTTTGCTTTAACAGGCTAATCTTTTAAGATGTTGAAATACTATGGAACTAGAACGTGTTTCACTACGCTTTGAAACTTTCAGTTACTGCACATCTTGTACGCAGGTTTCAACATCACTTTTATCTTTAGAGTTTAAGAGATGATCAAAGGAGACATGCATTGTGCTCTGTCATTAAGGCTCTAATTATTTAATTCCTTGTATCTTTGTTTTGTAATGTCAAATTAGCGCTCTTCTGACTGCAGCCTGCCACACCACCATGACATGCACAACTAGTATTTCGCTGTGTGAAGAGAAAGAATCGGTGCATTCAACTCTGAATACTCTGGGTACGCAGAGGAAGAAGTGGTCATTCCTGCTATGTATGATCATATCAAGTAATTGTGTTTTTCACAACAGTATTCTCTGTATTAAAAAAACCCAAGTGTTTCTCAGTTTCTCCCTATAGTCTAATTTCTTAGCTCAGGTAGAAGGTTCTCTGAGGGTACAGAAAGCTTATGGGAACTTTTTAAAACCCTTTTTGGTTGGGCTACTGAACGAAGTGTGAATTTATTGAGGAGAGAGAGGAGGGCCATAGCATCCTTGTTGCCAATTTAAGCATCCCTAGCACAGGACCAGGGGTTTTCTGCTGTTTCCATGTGTCCAATTATTTATGATGTGTGGGCCTTCAAAACCAAATGTTGTTGTGCAGGAGCTGGGAATGTGCCTTTCTTTAGTTACAAGCCTGCACCAAGAGCTGTCCCTCATCATGTGGCTTGACATTTTGAGTAAGAGATGAGACCTACCCCAACTCTGCTGTTCTTGGCAGTATTGGTCCTTGACCAGCACTCTTCCAGAGTAAGAAGAAGTAGTTTTCCTGAAAATTTAGGCTGCTTTTCATAGCCT
Organism: Fregata magnificens; assembly: GCA_013389945.1. NCBI lineage: Eukaryota > Metazoa > Chordata > Aves > Suliformes > Fregatidae > Fregata > Fregata magnificens. The sequence continues at coordinate 340,066 of WAAD01029628.1, forward strand.
GCACTTGTATCTCTAAATTATTGTCTTCAGGGGACTGATTATGGCTAATGACTGCAACGGAGATGATTCATCCCTGAAGACGTGTCATCTGTGCCTTAGAGGCTGGGGAAGGGGGCGAACGGGGGGCAATTTTGTGAGGCTAGCGGCAGCTCTGCCCCATCTCTTGGTTGGGCAGGGGAGGCAAGCGGAACTCTCCAAGGCTGCCTGTGCTGATGGCAGCCTCTAACTCTTGAGTCACGCAATGAGGGAAGCAGGGCAATGCTGAAAGCTTTCAAAGATAATGCTCTAATAAACAACCAAAATTTAATGGGATGGCCCTATTCATCCATTAACGTTGTTCCATGCCATCGTCAACAAGCTTGGAACAAGCCTGGGCATTGTACTTACTTGTCTAGGGTTCAAGATGCAGGTTCAGAAGGCAGTGATGGAAACTTAAGCGTGAGGAGTACAGCCCCACCCAGAAATTTCTATGGACACCAGGAATACTTCTTTGAAATCAAATGAGCTGGGAAGACTGTGATTATGGTACTTCCATCAATAGTAAATCAACTACAACATTTACAGGCAAACTGCTCTGTGGATTCAACTCTAAATGCAGCCTTTTAGTTAGTACAAGTCACTACATATATATATATTTCTATATATGTATGCACACATAATGCAGAATATACATTTCTGCTCAAATCTACCATACAGGCCGTTTTGTTCACAGAATTTTGTGCTCTTGAGTTAGCAGCTGCTTCATTTAAGTTAACGTAGAGTATAAAGGGAAAGATTTTGGCAAGAGGAACTGGTGGATGCCAGTTACTATCAAGCGTTCCAGGTAGCTAATCAAGGCTTGGAGTAACAGCTATTTTTTTAATTAAATCTTAGTGTGCGTTCTTCCATGGGACAGCTTTCAGAAGTTTTGGTGAGGGATCCTTTGTTAGTACTGAGGATCTACAGACTGTAATTTAAACACTTTTTCAGACCATAGTGCCTCTGCTTAGGAAGCATTGCTTAGTTAAATTATTGTTGGTGTTAAGGGCACTTGGCAAAAACTCAGCAGAAACGGAGCAAATAACCCTTTTCTGGCTGTATTTTAATCTTTCTCAAATATAGTAAGTCAATCTATTTTTGTTTGATATCATTATTGTTTTTTCTACAGAAATGTTTACCAATAGTTTTGAGACTTTAAAAGGGAATGCTTTCCTGCAAGTTTTATTGAGTGTTATCTCCTGGGGAAAAAAAGCTGGACTGAAGAAAGCGCTTAGTCACTAAATGGCTTTCTGTGCACTGTAGCACTTCATGGTACGTATAGCTTGGATTGTGTATAGAGTGATCTATTATGGATGTGACTGTGCATAAAGCAGATGGTAACTCTGTCTATGCAGCTGGACAAGGTTCTCTTCGTAAATGCTATCAGTATCTTCAAGGGTATCTTCTTATTGTTTTCCTCTGCCCTCACTGATCAGAGAAGGAAAGCAGAGGTTTCATTGCATTTGTGAAATGGCAAAAAGCTCAAATGACTCCAACTTCCCACTCATCTTTTGTAGAGTAGATGATAGTTATGTCTTTCCATCTTCTTTCATTAATAGTTTCACTGATGAGTTTTAGTCCTGTATCTCTCTTAGTTCAAGCGGCCGCACAAAATATTTGAGGTTCTTTAATCCTGTGTAAGTAACCCATCCTTTTATAGCCAGGTCTTTGGCCTTTGGAGGCGACCACAGAGAGTTGCCAAAGGAGTAGGAGAGCTCCTTGGTCTCTTTCTTTTGGCCAGTAAAATAGGGCTGGATGTATGGTGCATATGGCTTGTGAAAAGACATGGGAATTATGAGATCTAAACATCTTTGGTGCATTATATCGCCTGTAGGACAATGTCTTTGGGAGGAGCTGCCTGTCAATACCGTTCCTCAGCATCTTATTCCTGCAATTGTTGAAACCTCACCAAGTCTCTAAAATTTGGTAATTAATCTGTGCTATTACAGGTTCGGAAGCTGGGTACAGGGCATTTCAGGTCACAGAGCTGGGAGCGTGAGCTGGGATTACATTCCGAATGTCATAATCCAAAGATAACCCTGCCCTAAGAGATTTTTGGAGTGGGATCCGTAGCAGGCTTCCTTGGCAAAGCAGACCCCTGGATTATTGTCCTCTTCAGACCATTATGAGATCAGTTTCTATCGATGTTATCTTCCGGTTGCAATGTTTCTCTAGCAGTGTTGTGTTGTGGCAAAAGGTAGCAAGAAAGCTACCCTTTTTCATTTCTCGCTTCTTTTTTTCTTTGGCTGTAGTGAGGAAACAAATACCTGCCTTGATTAAAGGGAATAGCCCATAAAGGATGAATAGTGAGTGGCCTTGGGGGTAACGTGTTTGGTGATATTCGTGCTCGAATAAGAGGTTTTCTCCTTTGCTCTCACATACCTGACCACAGTGGGTAAAACTGATTTGCCTATTTATCTCCCCAGCTCAGGGGCTGGGCCCTGCTGGATGCTCACTGAGATTTAATTGTGTGAGTGATATTGCAGACCGAGAGTGTATCCTCTGAACAAAATACCCTGTCTGGAAACTCCTGCAAGTAGACAAATGCTGTTGTAAACCATGCCTTCACTTGTGCTCTTGGGTAGTGAGCAGAAGAGAGGGGAATGTGGAGGGCCAGGGCCATGAGGTGAGGATGGTTGGAAGAGGTTCCTTCAGTCACTGACTCATTTGTGGTGGCTGTGGCACTCGGCTCCCTCAGACCGCGGTGGGAATTTACTGCTCTCCATCACTGGGCAGCCCAGTTAATAACATCAGCATTGCTTAACCGGTGGTTATTCAGTGTACTGTTATTTTTGTTACTTTATTTAGCAGCTTTTTCCATCACACTGTGTACTGAGTAAAGAAATTAATATTAAAAATACCCACAAAACCCACCTATTTCTTGGTGCGCTGGTGAGCTGCTGAGTACTATCAGGCTGGAACTTGGGATGGAGCACGAGAAGCTTTCCACTACTTCTGTGTTCCTTTTAATCCTTGAAGACTGCTGGGTGTTAGATTGGGTTGCTGGCAGGAGTCAGGTGATAGTATAGATTCTAGCAGCGCTTATGCTGCTTTAACTTGTGTTGGCACGTGCGTGGGAGGAAGAGAGGCGAAAGTGCATTAAAAACATTTAGTGATCTAGATCATTTAGAGCCCTAATAGTGTAGAATTCTCAGGCAGACATCAAAAGCTAACTACATTGGTGATGCCTAATTTTTAAAATATTTTTCTTTGAAGGGGTGGGAGGGGTGTCTGATTTATTCCACAGTCTATTGAAGGAGTACAGAGGAGTGCGTCCTTTTGTCTGGCTTCCCTTCTCTGCGAGAGTATGGTTGTAGCAGTGCTTTCTTTATAAGCCTCCTATTCCTCAACGGGCTTAAAATTTATATTGAAACGTATTCTCATATCAGAGATTGAGCTGCGAGGTAGGTTATTGCATTGCGTGTTCCCTCTCAGAAGCAATCTCAGTCTTTACGGATCATGGGGTCAGTGGTTTCTTCTTCCAGTAGGACTTCTTGCTGTAATGCCAGTTTTGCTTACACCTCCTTGAGTCTTTCTGAAACCGGTGAGCTACAAATATGTGTAAAGGTTGGCAGGAACACATCTGTAGCTAACTGATACACTTTCACGGGGAATTTAGAAATAGTCTTTGATGATAAAGTAAGACGACAATAAATGTGATAATTCACTCTGACTTCCTCCATAAAACAGTCCACATGACTTTTCCTGATTTACTTTCATTTTTTTAATTAGTGCATGTTATGATCTCCTATTTGCCCTTACTCTTCTCTGACAAATGAAATAGAGCTTTTTGAATCTTCTCCTGTGATATGCATTTTTCCAGTCCGTAAGTCAGTCTTGTGGCTCTTGTCTTAAGCCTCTCCGAAGGTCAACAAACCTGTTGAACTGTTGCACGCAAACCAGCATTAAAACCGGCAGGTAATAAAGCCTACTCTTACTTGATAACCACCTGTTCTTATGTACAAGAATTGCATTACCCCATAACCACAGCACAAACCCCAGCATCGTCATGGCGCATCATGTCAATGATGCTCTTTCAGGTCCCCAAGTCTTCCAGATTCACCGAATTTATGGTGAGTCCTTTGCTCTGTGACATTCTTCGTTTCTTATTGTTGCAAGATGATATTTGCTGAATATATTGAAATATTGAGTATTGAAAATATTGAAACACCTTTTCATGGCTCTAGTCAGCATGTATGAGCTTCTTTAACTTTGATCTTACTCTTTTTTATCGTTTACTTCTGCCATTACTGATGCACCACATGCAAATTTTGTAACTGTTTCATGCCCCCTTCTAGGGCTTGCTCAGAAAAGTAAGGCTGAAAACGATTCCTGTGAAACACAGTCAAGCTGCTTATTTTCTCAATGATCATTTCCCATTTATCATGGATGTTTAAGCCAGTTAGCTCATTTTCAGACCAGCTGACATATGCCAGGTTGATGTATTATTATTATGGTTTTCAACGTGTCAGGAGACATGAAGGCAAGAGCTTCCTTGCAGAATCACATTTGCGTTTTCGCTTTTGTAAGCTTCTGTAAACTCAGCAGAAAATACCGGTTTAACAAGACACGTTTTCCAGAGAGGGATGCTCATTTGCCAGTAATAATACTATCTGCCTCAGCCGTTGATTAATTGAGTTTCTATCCCTCATTTTGTACTTGTGTCTGGGCCTGGTGGGAGGCTGATAGGCCTGTGACTGTCGAGGCCGTCTCATTCTTACTCTTTGAACGCCGGTACCCAGCACGAGCTGTCCCTCTGTCCTCCAGAACCTCCCAACTACTGCTGAAAATCAAGATTCACCATTTGGGTAGCTCCTTTGTTGGGTCCCCTAACATTACTCACTATGAGGTATCTTATCTGCTGGTTTAGAAAATGTTTAATTCAGAGGCTGCTGTTCAACACCATTTTGAGAGCTTTTTTTGAATGAAAACTATTGTTTAGCATCTGTTACGATTCTGTGAGCTAGTCTCCCCTTCTCTCCCACGTCATGCATAGCAAAATATTGATATTGACAACTTCAAGATTTTTAACCAGTATTTTAATTTTGTAGAAAATTCCATTTTGTAAAGCATGAAAGGAAAACCTAAGCGGTTCTTGGCATTTAGTAAAAATAAATAAAAATCCAGCGTTTGGTGAATAGAAAATTTGAGTATTTTTGACCAAAATGCACTGAAGAGCAGTAATAAAATTTTCTAATATGTTCCCTTTTCCAAATAAAAACCATAACAAAGTGTTATGTGATTAAAAAGCAAAAGTAATGGGCAAGTACAAGAGTGTGACTTTGTTTAATGATTGCGGAGCAAGCTGTTAGCACACATATTTTTCATAGGCAAACAATGGATTATTAGTGAACGGATTTCCCCAAGCTTTCTTTATAGTAAATGTTGCACAGACAATGACTATATGCACCGAGTTAATTCATAATGTCTCCAACACCTGTTTCCTCCTGTTTTTCCAACAGTTTTATTTGGAAAGTGTTGGGAACTGGAATGATGTCTCATTAGAGTGCGGGGTATGCTGGGGACACACGTGTTTCTCTGTCATTGAGGACTCGCTAGTGAATAACAAGCATATTGTTTAGCACGTTAATAGGGATGTTTAGATGCCCATTGGAGCTGTAAATAATGTCCTTTTCTGAAGGTTCAACTTAATATCGTCTCCATGTCATCGTGTACCTGTTGTCAAAGTTCATAATAAAGCTTTCTAGAGAGCTCTAATGCTTCATGGTTAAAGAATTCAAATACAAGCAAATATCCCGTCCTTGTTCCCTTCTGAAACTGGGCATTGTATGGGAAAGGCATCTCCCAGATCTGTCAGCAAAGCCGGGGCGCAGCAATCAGGGAAGAACTCCCGCCGCGATGCTGCCAGGGGGCAAGAGGTCATGCACGGATTTTACCAACTTCAATCCCAATCTTATCTCTTTCCCTTTGTCAAGGGAGCCTAAAAGAGAGATAGGAGGATGAAAGGCAGCTCCAAAGTCTTGCTTTTTAATGGAAGAAATAAATTCTGGCTACACCTGGCAACCCTATCAGAACTCTAGGGATCTTCATCCCAAATCAATGCTGGCTTAGGAAAATCCATTAAATAAAAGCTTCTAAAAGCAACACAGATTTTAATTAAGGATATTAATTAATTTTAAAAAGTGATTGGGAGGCACAGAACTTACACTTTAACCACAGGAGCTTTGCTTCGTTAATATTTCAGACTGATGACGTGCGCACGTCTCTGTCTGCGTTCAGCACGCTCACTTGGCCCGTAAGGGATAAAATGAGAAAATACTCCAAATCAGAGCCACACTTCAGTTAACGTAAAAACAGACGGCAAACTGTATTCAAAGAAACAAGACTGGTCGGCTGAAGAGTAATTAAAGCCTATGTCCTTCCGTCCATATCTGGTCTTTTAATCTCCCTGGTTGTCGCTGGGCCCCTCTTTGAGGGGCAGGTTTGGCTCTACCCTGTTCCCTGGGCACTAAAGCAGCACGAAAAGGTCCCAAAGATGGAGTTTTCCCCTGCGATGGTAGACAAGAACCTGCCATTTTCGGAGACCTCTCCTTTGCTTCTTGCAATCCCTGGTTTCGGCGCCACGTTGAGGGTTGAATGAAAACATTTGGCTGCTCAAACTGGCAGAGCAGATCATCAACAACCTTTTAAGAGGCTTAGGAGATGTCTGAGGCTACCCTGACTTGTGCTGTGGGTTGTCTTGGCCCTTTGTATGAGCTGTAATCCTGCGAGTGTAAAGCTCCTTGTGTCTCAGCTTCCTTGTTTTTTTGTCTGAAGTTGGTGTGTTTTTTGGAAGCAGAGCACAATCTTTGACTCATGATATTTAGCCAGATGCCAACACGTCGATGGGAAGGCCTTGTGATGTTTCCACTGTGTCAGCAGCAGGGAAGGAACAAATTTAAGCTCGGTGAGGAGCATGTGCTACAGGCACTGGCGGCTCCTCTGAGGTGCTGGTAAGATGCTCTCCGAAAGTCACACCCAGGCTTCTCCCTCTGAGTGCATTCATTCATTCATTCATTCATTCATGGGTCTGTCAGCAGGTTATTGTGTCTGCCTGTGACCCTCCTGAAGACCATACATCTTATGTTCAAGCCCTCAAATGGGCTATGACCTTCCCCTCTTTTGAATGTTGTAGGAATGACCTTTCAGCAGGGTACTTGCTTACGCAGAGGGCTGACTGGGAAGATTTGGCTCTGCTAGGGCTTTGGTCCACGTTGGCCTGAAGTGAAAGAACAAGAGTTCTTTATTCTCAGGAAGGGATTCAAATTTTATTTCTATGGTTCACGTGTAACCTGTATGTATAAAGTCTTTAAAAGTTTTCAACGTGCAGCTCTTTCTCTACGCGTAGCTATTCAAGCTACCAAAATTGGTAGGGGAATTCTTTTTACAATGAAGGAAAATTATTATTTGTTTCAATTATTCCTTCTTCCTTATCACTTAAAAAAAAAAAAAAATAGAACAGGGTAACAATTACAGACTTAAGGAATGAAATCCAAGTCATAGGAGCATAACTTAGGGAAAAGACTTCAGTAAGGAGATGCGTGCATTATTTTCTTACGGAAATGTGTATATGCAGAATTTCAAATGTTTATTTACTGATTTATTGTAGTATTTCTTCAGCAACATACTGAATGGGTGCATGAAACAGCCTAGCCACTAAAATCATACAATAGGAGAATTTTTAGCTAAGCAAGTGATCAGTTTTGGTACAATTTGGTCTTTTTTTTTTTTTTTTTTTTTTAGTGTCTCAGCTGTACTGTGGGAACAAATTTCTTACGTTTACTCCTTTTGGCCCCCCTGAAGCCAGCTGTGGGCCTTAAGAAGGGCTTTTACAAGTACAGCATCACGGATTCAAGTTTCGCAGGCATAAACCGCATCCTGAAAAAGAGACTCAAGCGCTTTGGCTAAGCAGCAGCCAGTTTAAGGCTGAAACCTCCAACGCTTCAGTGGCAGAAGGAGTGCTGGGTGCTTTTGTATAAGGATTGTATCTTTTTACAGGAATATTAAAGTGGTTAACACTTAGAAAATAACGGCAAGCTGACAGGAGCTGTTCATGGGCTCCTGGTCCCTTAGCCATGGGTTGTGCCTGGGGTCATTTCTTGCCCCCCCTCCTGCAGCCAGCAAAGTTGTCTTTACGTGACTCACAATTTGTATTTGGAGAGAGGGTGGGAAAAGGGTGGTCTGGGGAATTGCTTCAAACACTTCCCAGTTCCCCATCATTCATTTGTGGCTTGGCAAAACCAAAGCCACCAAAGAAACCACCCTCCAAACGCAGGCTTGGAGAGCGCCGGACGGCGATGCAGCTGCGCTGGAGCTGCTGGGGTGCATGGAGCTGCTGGGGTCTCCTGTCCCCCCATGGGCCCCTCTTTATCGGGTATAGCATCTCCTCCAGAGCAGAAGGGTGAGGAGCAACAGCCAAGTGCGTGGTGTGAGGCTCCTCTCCCACTGGTGATTTCATGGGACCTTGGGCAAGATCAGACATGAATCTTCCCACAGTTCAGTATCTTGTCGGGACTGCTACGCAGGGCAAGATGCTTCAGGGGAACAGACGGGAGATTTCAGAAGGATACGAGAGAAGCTGTGGAACGGTCTGGCATTTACATAGATCTTTAATAGCTGTATCTTAAGTACAGACAATGTGGCAAACTGGTATTTATTGCCATTAAATAGAGCCGTTCTGGATATTCTACTCTTACTAATCTCTTGAAACGCAGAGTTTATGTTCCTGAAGCTGGTCGGTGATGTTCCACATGTTGAATCATTTTTGAGACGGTATCTTCTTCTCCGCTTTCCCCTTTCCCTGTTACCGAGGGCAAGTCTGGTCCTTTCCCACCCGGCAGACCTAAGGATAAATGAAAACCTAGGTGGAAGCAGCCTCGATCGCACTAAACGCTGATAAAACCAGCCAGCTTTAGAAGCTGAGCTCCTAACAGCGTCAGGTTGTCAAAGTCGGGAGAAACGCCCTGTCATTTACTGTTTTGCTCTAAAATGTGCCCGGTACCCTTCGGCATCTTCCTAAACCTAAACGAACTCCGTCCGTTCCCATTTTCAAATATCGCTTTGCAAAGTATTCCCTTTCACCTTCGCTGCCTGGTTACGTCCCTATTCCCCCTTTTTTTCCCCGAAAACCTCCCTGCTTTCCGGCCGGGTCCAGCCGGAGCGGAGGGAACCCCCTCCTGGAAGGGGTTAAAGGCGATCCTCCTCCCGGAGCCGGCGGCTGCGGGCGGCCGTGGGAGGAGAGACCGCCCGCCAGCTCCCGCCGCCCCGGGGCTGTCGGGCTCGGGNATGAGCGTGATGCTGTGGCGGTGGGAGCAGAACAACACCACCATGAAGCTGGTAAGGGTTTGGGAACAAAGCCGCGGAAAGCCCGGTCGTCCCGAGGGCGGCACAAGGCGTCTGCGCCGCGCTTTCTCTTCCCCGCAGGTTTCTCGGCAGCGGGCGGGAGCTTTTGTCTGGACGAGGGGAATAAGCACCTGAGAAACAGTGAAATAGGTGGGCTGGAGGGGCTGATGCCGAAACGATGTGCTCCCCGAGTGGAATGCTGTTTCGCAATAGGGTTGCAGCCGGATCTGTTACTCATTAGTCCATCTTTTGGACTGCTTTAGGTTCTTTTGCGTGGTGTTTCATCTCTGTAGTTAAGCTCATTTGAAAGTAAGAACCGAAACGCAGGGTTTGTGTACAGCTCTCCCCTTACCTTCCTTCATTTACTGTCTCTTTCACTTTTTCTTCTTGGAAACAGTTTTCTCTCTTTTAGTCTTGCTAGAATAATTTTGTCAGCTGGGAGCATTTTGGGGTTTTGTTTGCTCAACAGTTTGTTTTTAAAACACCACCCCCACCCCCCCTTTTTTTAATCCTTCCCAGGAAAGTAAAAAACCCCACTAGTTCCCTGTAAGTAGAAAGCGTGTGGCTGCTTCGGTCCTCCAGCATAAATAAGATCAGGAAACCCACGTATCTGCCTGTCTGTTTGAATTACTGTCCATACCAAGATTTAAACTCTGGTCAAAACTTAGAGAGACTTCCCATGAGCAGCTTTTTTTTTTTTTTTTTTTANTTTTTAAAGCTATTTGATGTAAAGAATATCAAGGCAGTGGCTGTCTGAGATAGCTAGCTTTAAATCTGTTTTCTCTGTCTCTCTGGCAGATTATTTAAACAAAGAAAATTACATTTCTATGCAGTTTTTATAGGAAAGATTATTTTTCCTGAGAAATTTATAATCAAAACCAAGGATTTGCTACAGGTCTAATCCTGTAGTCTTTATACATGAAAACTCTGTTGAAATCCGTGTGGGGGTCAAAGGTACCCAGCACCTCTTGGTGTCAGGCTCTGTGATCACAGAAATTTATAGCGCGCCTAGTAATTTAACAATCTCTGTTTTTTACATACTTTCCTTGCAAGGAATGAGGTGATAAACACGTGTTATTTAAGGAGTATTCTGTTCTAGATAGAAAAGCAGCTCTTCACGTGGGATCAGATAGTTTCGGATATTTCATGCATGAGTAGCCACTGGAATAATGAATTTGTGAGCTGGCAGTGCAAATGTGCGGCTTAGCGTGGGGGTTGCCCAAGTTTGGTTCCCGCTGAAGCCGAGTATTTTGGAAAGGGAGGTTAAAGTGAGCCCTCTCTCCCTTTTCATATGCAAAGATCTCTTTAGAAAGCAGAAAAAGCTATGTACACAGGTGTATTAAAAAGTCTTTGCATATACATTGGCTTTTAAACCATCCTGTGAATGGACTTGACAAACAGAATAAGCACCTGTAAGAACTGAGCGTATTAAATCAAGCAGAGAAAAGCGGATGTGAGCTGAGCAATTAACTAGCTGCTAGTATTTAAGGCACAACAAAATCTAACCAAGTAACGCTCAGACTGCTAGAAAAGCGCTGGACTTACCAGCTCCTTTGGCAGGAGGAGCAAAGTATAAATCTTCACCCCGTGCCTTACTCCCGACTCCCTCTCCCTGTAAACCGGCGGACATTTATTGCCCCCTGTAATTAGGGAATTGTAGAGATTGCTCTGGCAGGGCTGCCTCCTGCGTGGCGGTGGTTTGCTGAGCGCTGGGGCAGGGAGAGCCGTGGGTGCATGGGTGCTCCTCAGTCTCGAGGGGCCTGGCAAGGCTCTGCCTAACGTGCTCGGATGAGCTGAGCTTTGGGCAGAGCTCTTCCATAGGCCTTGGCTGGTCTGTAGTGATAAAGTGGATCAAAGTCATCTTTATAATAATAATTAAAAAGAAAAGAATCCTCAGCTAAGTGAGCATCAGAGTAAATAGACCAGACGGTGCCCAATGAAAATGTCTTGGGCATCTGAAAATTCAAAAAAGAAGTTTTTAATTGGCAGCAACTCAAAAGAGGAACGCAATACCAGAATAAAAAAATTGAAATAAATAAAACATAAAATAAATAAATAACTGCATGTCTTGCAGGAAATAAGGTGGAATGAGACGTGCTCAGCTGTTTGTCATGGTACTTAGCCGCAAATGAAAATTTGCCTTTTATAACAATTAGTGAAGCTGTACTTTTCTGTTCTTTCTTTGGCCGCGAAGTTCTACGTGACATAAATTTATTGAATACACAGTTTCTTACAGTTGTCCCTGTTTCTTTGGCGTAACTTTTCAAAGGATTTCAAAAAGTACTTCACCAGCGCTTCACGGTGGCTTAAAATAATTTCCACTGGATCCCTGTGACTGAGAAAGACGTCATGTCTCCTTACCTGACTACAGAAAGGCAGGCACGGGCTCTGTCAACATTTAGGAGCGGGCAACAGGGCTTTTGCAATAGCTGAGGGCGGGAGGTGAATCAACATTGCGCCGGGTTGGAGTCGGAGATGGAGGGTGTTGGTGTTTTCAGTGGAGCTGGTGAGGACTTAAAGGGCCCAAAGGCTGCCCGCCGAGCACCATGCCCTACCGATTCCCTCCCTCTTCTCCCCGGTCCTTTCTCTCCCCCCTTCTCCCTTTGGTCCAGTGAAGTTTCTGTGGAAGAAAGAAAGAGAAAATGCTTGTCAGCATTTGCTTAGGGTGAGCCGATTATGGCTAGTATACCAGAAATAACCACCTGTATAGTGTTGAGAGTTTTGGGTGGTGACGGCAAGAATCACTTTGTGGTTGAAAGCGTAAGACTGAGTGTGGAAGGTTAGGTTTTTTCCAATTTGTAATATAGGGCTTTTTAGGCGGCCAGGGATAAATCCCTTTGCCTGCTCTTGTCACAGAGTCCCCAAATATCAGATCCTGCAAGACCTACTCAGTGAAGTTTGTAAAAAGTGGGATGTTGCCGTAAGAGTGCAATGCAAAAACAGGTGTCTAACTGTGCGTGCAACTCAGTGTTGGTAGCTCCTCCTCCAGAATATTGCCCTTGAATAATTCTGGGGGATGGTAGCCTAATTTCTGTCACATACCGCTATACAATCCACCTAGCACCCATTTTATTTGTGTTTGCTTTCGCTTTGTGAAAAACTCGTCGGGGGATTCTGATGTTTGAGGCACATCTTCATGACTTGCAGCCAAGGGGGCTTACCATAAACCTCTTGGGAATACAGTTGTAGAGGATTAGCAAGTCTGCTACAGGTCCAACTCTGATTAGGTTATTGAAAAATTGGGCTTGCTGCTTCCGTGAGTGTAGAAATAGATTCTAAGTACAGCAGCATAAAAAATAGAGAGTCAAGAGGGTATGGGTGACTTCTGCAAGAGTCCTTTGTTGAGCTGCTACCGTAAGCCTTTGACCCTTTTTATTTTGGGGGGGTTTGGTTTGCATAATACAAAACTGTCCGGCAGCATCTCTAGGAGCGTTTTTCAGTCCTATTCTGGAGCGATGCCGTTCGTTTAGTACACTTGTCTTGAGCGTTGATGGTTTGCTTGTTGATGCTTGTGTTAGACTTTCCACCACTTCACTGCTTTTCTGTTAGGTACTTACCATGCCACTCTTTAACACTGAAGAAAATAATTTTAAGTATTTGGAAACAATTTGTTTCAGAAATATTTGAAAATCATTGCTATATTGGATATAGTGTTGTACGTACACTATTGAGTTGAGGGTAAGCCAACCAGACATAAGGCCGTGTGTGAATCGTGTAATCTTCACAGCCAGAATTTCATTTTAGACATTTTATCTGTTAATTTAGCTTGGGAACCAAGTTGATGACATCTTCTGAAAGACAGACGTAGAAGGCAAATCATGTTTTTGTTAAGGAAAAGGAGTGTAACCGAGACCTGGAGATGACCGACTGATCGCTACAGAGTCCTTAAGAGTAACTTTAACTATCCCAGCTATTTGTATAAATAGAATCACAAAATAATTCAGGTTGGAAGGGACCTCTGGAAGTGATCTAGGCCAACCCCTTGCTCAAAGTAGAGCTCACTTCAAAGAAACATCAGGTTGCTGTGGGCCAATTGATTTTGCCAAGCTCCAAAACCGCACGGCTTCTGTCCCAGTGTTTCACCACTTCCACTGGGAGAATTTTTTTCCCTAAATCTACCCAGAATTACCCTCAATTCAACCAGTAATGCTTGCTTGTCTCTTGCTGTGCAACTGTCTTCAACCACCCTCCTTAGACGTTTGAAGACAGGGACCGGAGGCCCCCACCTTAGCCTCTTGTGTTTCAGAGGCTGAACAAACTCGGCTCCCTCTCCGCCTCGCAGTTTTCCTCGCTTGCTTGCATTGCTCGTAACCTAGCGAGAACTGGCGTCTAGTTCCTGAAGCGTTCCAGACTTGATTCTGGAAAACTGAAAATCTTGGGGTTTACGTTAATCATCTGTTTGGGAGGGTGGGAAAAACCCTGACAAAATGTTTGTACAAATCTGTCATCTTGAATCACCTGCATAATACAAGGTTGCTTTTATTGCTAGATATATTTCCTGGGCAACCACAACAGGCTTCTTGCCTGGAGCATATTGATGTTATTCCTGGACATTCAGAGGAGTGCCCAGACAGTAAGCAAGATACCTTTTCTGCTGAATAGACTGTGCCTACTTTCTCAGGTGTTGCCAACTCCCAGGAGAAAAAGATTGAATTTGGGTAGCTCGCTCCTTTTCGTGATGAGTGACTTGTGCAAGGCTGTTAACCTACCTAGTTTGACACCAGAGTTCCTTATTCCTGGGCTTTTAAAAACAAATGTTTAATTCTGATTTTCTTTCTGTTTTACATTTGAGACTAGCAGAATAAAATTTCGACATATAATGTAACCCCCCCCCCCCCCCGCTTTGTTTTGTTTGACTGTTATGAGTCAGCTACACACCTTATGCAAACACCTTTTTTAATGTAATCAAAACAAGGAACTTTCCCACTCACTGTTTTATGGCTTTGGGAATTTGCGAGGGGTAACATATTGTTTTTGTGATGATTGAAGGTTGTTGTGAAAAGTATGTGATCCTTTTTCTTTATGCAAGCTTTAAATTGTCCTGGTTTTGAGCAGCCCCCAGCCTTGTAGCATGTGTATACAACTGTGGAATCTGAGAATGTTCCAGCCTTTTACAAGGTTTTCCCTACTATTGTATCAGTAGAAACATGGTAACTAACCTATCTTGATATAACTGGCAGGAGATAACCTTTTCAGGGTTTTTTGTGTGTGTGTGTTTGGGGTTGGGGTTTTTTTGAGCCTGCAAGCAACTAATGAACAAAAATGGTATGTATGTCTTCTCAAGAAGAAATACTCTGGATCTGACATGGAATAATAAATGACCCCAGGATAAGCCCATATTAAAAGTTTTGTTTCTTTAGATGGAATAAAATAAACTTGATTGAAGAGCTGCATTAGTGTCAGCAGGAGCTAGCATTTTATTGTGAAATGTACCATAAACAACAGTGTTTCAAAAACAGTTTTCAGATGCACAAACGTTTCAGCTTGTTAGGATTTTATTTAATGTAGCTTATTTGTAACTTTTTGGTGGTTTTTTTTTTTTTTTTTTTTTTAGGAAAGGAGTAGCTTTTGTCTTGTCTTGGTTGGGATTAGACTTATGGAGGGAAAACAGCCCGAGAAAACTGAACAGCAGGCTGCCAGCTTTCCCTGTTCACCTCTATTCTTCCTATTTTCAGTTTCTAAAACTTAAATGGTACTATAAAGCATATAGAATGGTGTTTTGATTTTTCTCTCCCCGTAATTCTTTTCTGTTTAGATTTTAACATGTTGAAGAACGTGAGAGAAAAGAAATGTGCATCTTTGCATAAGCGCTTTCTGTGTAGACACCTGTAACTTATGAATAGGACCAGATTCTCATTTTCGTAGCAGCAAACAGACTCTTGGTGTGGATGTGCCTTAGTGTGTACATCCAGCCAGAATCTCATCCTTATTGCGAAGATAACGATGCGAGGACTATTTGCACTTGCTTGAGCATAAGGGCTGAGGGAGAGGGAGGCTTTCCCGTCCTTGCCCTTGCACCAGAAAAGACCCTGAGCCGCAGGGAGTGGGAGGCTTGCTCCTGCTGAGATCGCTGCTGAGGGTCAGGAGGTGCGGGAAGGAGTTGGGCCACGTCTTCATCCCATACCCCTATGGCTGGTGGAAAACGCTGCTCTATATGGGCTAGGTAAGAAGGAATGATGTCTCCTGCTCATACAATGTAGCTCAGCACCAGTCCGAATGTGTGCCGGGAGGTGAATGGTGCCAACTAGACCAGTACGGTTTTGCAGAAGTTGGTGGGCCATAAGTTGGGTAAACCACTGGATTTTTTAAAAATGTTCCTATTAAAAAAAAAAGTTGTTTTTGTAAAACTATGAGTTAATTCACAATTTTCCCTGTGAAGAGAGTGTTAAAAGATTTATCACTATGTATAAAATTTCTGTCCTGCTTTACACATGGCTTCTCCCGTCTATTAAACATTTCCCTTTAATGCTCTTATCTCAGTGTGCCTTCTGGACTAATGTGTAGCATACAGCAAAGAAAACATACTTATTTGGAAGAAACACTTCATTCTGGAAGACATTTTCAAGTGCTTAACTTAAAAACTGCAACAGAAGAATTGACTGGGATGAGAAGAGGTTTGAAAAGTTATGGTTTGATAGACCTATTGTTTGCTAGCTGACTTAGCTATACTTTTCATTAAGTAAGGGGAAGAATCACGGCAGTTCCCTGAGCTTTTGCCATCTACCTTAGTGACTTATAAGCAGTTTATTTGAGTTGTCATAGCATTATCTTGCAGCTAATAGTTGACTTGATGTTGGAATCGGATCACAGCCTATTACAGAGCTTTTCCAAGCCGAAAAGTTTGGAACCTCAGCCAGTTGTTAGATGTCTAGATCGAAGGCTTAGTCGCTGGCACTCTACAAAGGTTAAAATAAATAGCAAAGTACAATTCTGTGTTTCATAGGTTAGGATATTTCTGAAAGATGCTGTTGCATATAATCGTATATTTCCCACCCTTCCATTTAATCAGAGTTAAGGAAATGTTTTTTTGACACAGAAGCCTGTGAGCGTACCATGTGTTAAAAGGACGCACACATCTTTTTCCTGAGGAGGACCAGTCAAGAGAGGACAAGGCAACTGTGAACTGCAGCATCATAAGGCTGGGAAAAAGGCAAATTTGTTCCTAAGAGGTATCAGGAAAGGTACTTTCAGTAGAGATAAAGAAGTATGAATGCCGTGAAACTACCAGGAGGCAGGAGAAGCCTCGTACAGAATATTATACGCAGTTGTGGTATCATTTATGAAAGATCAGTTCAAAGGAAACAAGAGCTGTGGGGTTGACCAAGAGAAAGAAAAACCTGTTTCCTTGGCACTCATGACCAGGAAAACAAGGATAATGTGGGCATACGAGTATTCTCTGTAAAGACAGGAAAACACAGCAGAGTGTTTCTAATCAAAGCAGGCAGGTACTGAACAGGCTCTCTTCCAAAGAGGTAAACTTCAGCATACCTTTTAGGAGAGACTTTGATCAATTTATGACGGCAGTTGTATCATATAGTTAGTTAAATTGCTGGATACAGGTACTTTCCAGGCTGTGTTCCTCTTTAACTCCAGGAGCTCTGGATTTGGCAACTGGATTGTGTGTACGTACTGGGACTGTGTGCGTGTGTGTGCTGGGACTGGCTGGGATGGAGTTAACTTTCTTCATATCCACCCGTGTGCTTAGCTGCTGGCCCGGGTCAACCAACCACAGCGTGTATTTGTTCTACACAATATATAGGTATTTAAATATTATATAGATGTTAAATATCTAAAATTGTGTGAAGCAGAGATCTTTGTTTTAAGTAAGGAGTTGACGTCATTACAGAAATCAGAGAAACTAGAAAACAATTTTAATAACCTGTAAGTGCTTTAGTGTGCGTATTCAGTTGTTTATATCTCAATGTAAATAAACACCGTATTATAAATGTTTTATTACAAGCTGTATGTGTCGCAGTTCAGTGCAGATATAATTAAAAAAAATACACTTCTTATGTAAGGAACCTCAGAAGTGCAAATCTAAAAATGGATGTATATATATCTATACATTGCCTGTTTTAGGCTTTCTGAACTCTTCCAGATTAATCTGTTTGTCTGCCTTAATTTAGAATTCAGGTGTAGAGATTTGAGCCTCATTTAATTCTGTTCTGTGATTATGGCAGTAAACGGAGACTGGAAGGGGATTTGAGGTAGGCTATCCTTGAAAAAACATCCCTGTTCTGGTACAGGATGCCTTTTGGGAGCGCCACTTGATTTTAGTTAATTTAGTTCTGTCCCTCACAGGACACTGAGGGAAGATTAAAAATTATATACGCTGTTCTAAAAACCTTATTATTTCTTTTACTCCCAATAGCATGTGGTTTTGTGCTAACTCTTCTTTATTGTAGAGCACAGAGGGATAGATGCAGATGGTGGGTACGTAATAGCATGTGAGATAGAGGGATTTTTTTTTTTATCGGTATCAGACTTTACTGTTACAAAGTACTGATTAACGTAACGATATCGCCATGATCGTGGATACAAAACCTTAAAACTAATTGGCTTGCGTTGTCTGACTCTTCGTGGCGTGCTGCCCCAAAATGTTCCTTCAGCCTCATCTGCTTTGAGATACGCAGAGCCTATTCAGGTGCATTTGGGGGGTGGGGGGTGTGTTGCCAGCATGCTGTTCTGCTCCTCTTCCCCAATGTTCCTAAGCAAAAAACATCTTAAATAAACCAAATTCTTAGAGTCTTCTTTTGCAAGACAGTTTCTTAATTTCCCAAGTCCTTTTCTGTACCATTTCTGGTCTGAATTCCTCCTCCACAAACACAGGTGACAAGAACTGTACGAGATTTTTCAGATGACGGCTTACCAGGGCATTGTACGAGGCCTTTAATACGTCTCAATTTTCATAAAATATTTACATGTGAGTAAGCATTCAGTCTCTCTGCCAACCAATGCTTGCGGTTTTTATTAGCACATAGTCCCTGATTAGGGTCATCATGGTGAGGCTGTGACTGCTCAGACGTTTTCTGTGCTGCCTTTCTGCCTGAAAAGTCTTACTTCAAATATTCACCGTTCCCTTTTGATAAGCTCGTTTATTGTCATAATGGATCTGCTTTTTAATTTTGAAATGTGGACAGTTTTATTTGACAAACATAAATTCCTTATAGATTATCTGGGCAGTTACTAGATTTTATTATAATGATCCTAATCTTGTTGTCCAAGGAAAACGACCCTACGTAATTTCTGTTAAATATGTCTTCAGGGTAATTACTGTGAAAGTGAAGGAGGGAAGATGATTTTGGTGCGGAAGGGCATTGTACTTCAGAGGGGCCTCTGAACTAAGAAGTAGGTGTGTATCTTTTTTTATCAGTATCTTTTTAAAGGAAGTACTAGAGAACTTCAAGAGCACTCGTGAGTATCCGATTTCAGTTAGCTGGGTGCGGATCGTTGTTCTAGCATCTTATACCATCTTGCCTACGTGGTAACGTGTTCTACAGTCACCGGTGAAGTAGTTGGGCATTTTAAAGCTGGTTTTCTGCTCTGTGCTTCACGTGGCAACCATTCAGAGATTTGCCAAACTCTTTTTAAGGGCTGTTTCCTTTTAAAAAAAAAAAAAAACCAAAAAACCCAAAAAAAACCAAAACCAAAAACCTCTAGAAGTCTTTTTTTTTTTTTTTTTTTTTTTAAAACGACCAAAATGCACATAAATAATCTGCGCTCAGAACTGGACTACCGCTTGATTCAGTACAGGGAATATGAAAAGATCAGCATTTTCAAAGAATTACCCTCATTCTGGCTGGGTTTTGGCAGAGGCTTCCAAAACCACGCAGGTGCTACCTTGTTCTCCTGAGCTCTGTGATAGGTGTTTTAGAATTTAGAAAGTAGAAATGTTTGTTGTTTGATTTTTGGTTTAAGACGTTCTCGTGGAAAATTTACATGAGGAGAAGATCCACAATATGGGATACCGGGATTTCTAAGGATGAGATGTCTGGGGAATTAATCTGTTCTGGCCTACTGTAAAAACACTTTATTTTCATAACTAAGTGTGGGTTTAGGAGGCAAATTTTTGGCCTTTTGAGAAACATTATTTAAATCTTGAGATTGCCTAGATTCATTTACTGAGATCACAACCGTGTTGTATGAGGCGCTACTGAAGCGTGAAGTGGCAGCTCTTGTCCTGCGGGCATGTAGTATAAATATGTCTAAGAAGTGTTATCTAAATAAGACAGACAAGGGGTGGGGGGGTGACAGGCATATAGAGAAGTAAAGAGATTTACTCAGGGCTGAAAACTTTATTTTCAAGGAATAAGAAGCGGAAATACACCTGCTATTCTGGGCACCTTAGTCTCATGCAGATATCGTTCTTTTCCTCTCATGTCAACAGCCTATGTTTAAAATATTGAAAATATTGCCTGGTTGACTTTTGCCTTTGTTGAGAGAGAATGAATGTATGTGATTAGGTACTCTGCCCCCACATCAGCATGCAACTATATCTCTTTGTCCCCAGATAAGCTGTCGTTAACTGATTAACAGCCACAGCACTGAATGGCCTTTGCTGCCAGGAGAGAAAGCCGTGAGGCTTCTTGCTTTCTTTAATGCATTCATATTGCATGGTACTCGATTTCTCTGCTCTGGAGTCATCAGTGGCTGGGCCCAGTCCTGTTTCCACTGAGGTTCACGGCAAGGCTGAAGAATGCATGTGCTCTTGGGGGAGGCATATGTTGACATGGGTGTTGGTGGGACAAGTTGAAATCTTTGTTTTGGGAGAAGCAAGCTTAAAGATGCTTTTAAGGCTGGCATCATTCGGTCATTTGGGGACCCACCTGTACTGCTAAACCCAGCTAATTGTCACATGAGAGTCGTGGGACCTTCGGAGAGTTGCTGTTATCTTGCACCTGAGATCACGTCCTCCCATGGGCCCTCCAAGGTATACGACGTGTGTGTTGTGGCTCTCAGCCATTCAATGATTTTGAGCTGTAGCTCTTCGGGTGAGGAACGATGGCCACTTCAGCATCAGAGGATCTGTTTAAGATGGTACCTTCAATTGTTGTTTCTTAGACGTGTATATGAATAATCTATTTTGAAGACTGGAATTAATGAGGGGATAACACTGTACCGCTGTACACGTAACTTACTTCCTCATCGCGGAAACCAACCTGACTCTACGAAGCAGACAGGAAATTTAATACAGACTCGAGTGGGTGCTTGGGAGGCCCTCCTGTAAGATTATACATTTTGTACGCAAATAGAAGGACATAGAAATATATTCTGGGTCACTTTGAGCTAAAGAGAAAGTGCTTAATAAATTTAGTTTGTAGTCAGAGGTAAAACAGTACCTTGAATCCAAACTACATAAAAGCAATAGCTTATTTTTTATGATGTTACTTTATATTAGGCTTACTATCCATTCTCAAGCAAATTTTTTTGTTTTGTAAAATAAAGATCCTTTAATGTAATTTTGAAGGTAGAGCGATTGGGGGATTGGCCGCATGTGTTTAAGGATAATGGGAATGGGGCCATGTGTTGGGTTCAATTTGGTGTCAGCTGTTCATTGCTGATCTTTGACTGGTTAATTTAATGTTGTCTGACATTTGCTCAACAAGCTTTTTTGTTGTGTTTCTTTGCCGACAGGTGATTGCTGATGAATTGACTGATTAGAGAATAAGGGAGTCTCGAGACAGCATACAGCAATATGCAACACATTTAGGGGCCCATGGATCATTTGCTAAATATTAGAAAGGAGAAGGTTCTTTTTAAGCCCATGTAAAAGTTAAAGGTTTATTAGTTTGTTAGACATCTGCTTTACTGGTTAGACACAACTGATGCTAATTGCGTTTAATCTTTCTGTGGGGGTGGAGGCTGGTCCCAGGGCTAGTAAGTATTTTTATGAGGTCTGTCAGTCTTAGCTGCGCCCATGGAAATATCAGTCTGCTGATCTGATCTTTGGGTTATTTGCCTTTTGAGACAAGCATCTGCAGAGAGTTGGAAAAATAAAATGTCAGCAGCATGAAGCAGGTGTCCCTGAAGCATTTGCAAAGCCCTCCCTTATCCTTATCCCTTACCCGAGCATTGTCACATCATAGTTTATGAAGTGTAAAAGATCATACTAAAGAGATGTGTTAAAAGACACTACAAAGACTAACTCATATCAATTGTCAGAATACTCTGATGTACTATTTGCTATTAGTAATACTAAAAAAGGAAAAATTGGTAATGTAGAAATACAGAAACAGATGTGCTACATGCAATTATATCGTACCTAAATGTTTCATTCAGAATTGTATTGATAAGAGCTTATTTTCTGCATTATTGGTTTGCAAAACACTGGACAAATGTCTGCAAATAAAACTGCACAGACCTTACCCCTTATACGGCAGGCAAGTGCTAACAACTTCTTCAGACTGTGGTCTGGCTTTAGTAGCTAATCCGTTGATGGAGACGGGTTAAGTCTGATTTAGGGTACCAAGCATCAGCGTTATTCCGTGCCATGTTTTATACCACATACGCTCTTGGGTTTTTTCATTTGCTGGCTACAATCTCGACATTGCTTGATTTTAGAGTAATCCCAGTTCTTACCAGTTATTGCCTAAGATTGTTCATATTCAATAATTATTTCTTAGGTCAACTGTGTTGTAGTAGTAGTAAATTTTTGCCTTATGCACTAATAAAATGAGGCTTGAGGACTTAAGGCTGTTTGCCAAAATACTCATCCATCCTTCAAAACCTCTAGGAACTTCTGAACAGCGCCCGCATCACCGTAGTAAAGAGAACCGTTTTTTTTGTAGGCACTTGCTGTACCAGCTTATCAGTATTCTTTACAGCGTACGTTGGGAAATGTTAGTTTCTGCTGTTGCTGCGTGCTCTTCAGAACTACATGTGCATGCCTAGTCTGAATTTGTCTATGGACTTCAACATGAACGTGCTTTTTTTAAGTGCAGAAAAATAGTCCTTTGGGGGTAGTGTCTGGTCATCATCGCTGCAAATGAGCTATTTACTGTACCTTTTAAATCGGAATGGCAGAGGCTAATTTTCCTAGTCAACCTATAGAAGAAGGCAGTTTCACCAGAGTACTAGAATACCTAGTGAGCATGAAGGTGCGCTTCAGCTGCTCCCGGTGTTACTAAACTGAAACGCTGGTGGTTTCATGACATTTTGAGAGCACTTAACACAAAACCTATATTGATTTGCTGCTTTATATCTTGAATGGAATTATTGCTAAAGCTGATAAGGTGTTGGATGTGTTTTGAGTTACTTTCTTAGTGAAACCTGATTTCCTTGATTTCCAAGCATGATGACCTCGTGGTCTAAAGCTTGAAGATTCCTTATAATGTAATTTAAAAGAAAAAAAAGTTTGGCCAATCTATTTTTCAGGGCACTATATAAAAGAAATCAGTGAGAATGCTGTTGAATTTAGATGCTTCTCACGTTTTAAAAATGTGACTGTGCTCTGATTTACTTACAGTTTCTTCTAGAATCTTTGGGTCTCCTAGACAGCGTTGGGGCCAGAGTGGATGAACTGAAACTAATTTCTGTAAAGATCCATTTTTCCCAACTCGTACTCTAAATATAAATTTGCCCTGTGGAGCAGAGCAGCTGCTGCCTTTGTCAGTTCAGCGAGATTTCTTTCTCTTTATTGGTCTTTGGGTCAGAATCGCCCTGATAGGGACAAGCATGCGCTCCTTTAATGCATGCCTATAAATGTCACTCACCTCGATGAGGTCCTTAAAATGATGTCCATGTCTGAGCTGCAACAGGTCTGGCCCAGCGCCACACACTAATTGTCAGTTGCCTGAAGCTATCCTTCTGATTCTCACACGGTGTCACCAGCTTATATTCTTTGAAACATGTTTGTCATTTTGCTGAGGCTGCCGTACGTGTTACAGTGGTAAATACAATCACGAGTGAAAGTCTAATGCCAAGCAGTCTTGCTCTTCAGGAATCCAACAGTGATGGCTAAGGAGAAAACCTGTGAGAGAGATCTGGGAAGTTATTTGTAGAGATAAGAGTGGATAATCCATAGCATCCTAGGGATTAAGAGATTGCACAAAAAAACTTTGGAACAAAAGTGTTGCCAAAGGTGTTGAAAAGGACACTGCAAAAATGATAGTACTAGGGAGTTCTGCGGTAGAATCGCCACTGTTGGGGTTTTTTTAAACAAAACAAAATAAAAAGCAAACAAAAACCAATGAGCTGCCTCTTTCTTTTAGGTTGTTTTAATAGTAAATTTAGATTTCATTCACAACTCAACCATCTCCCTGTGGTTTAATTCATTTGCTACAATTCCAAGTTTTAGACAGTGCTCTTAGCCTGTCTTTTGAAAAAAATGGCCTGTAGCCTAAAATCTCGACATTGTGCTGCACCAGCTACGGCAACTCTTTCTTTTTTCTTTTTCTTTTTTTTT
>WAAD01029628.1:363854-377635 GCA_013389945.1 Fregata magnificens
TTTTTTTTGGGGGGGGGGGGGGGTGGATGGGGTGGACTATTTTTAAAGCTTTAAGATTATGCAGCTCGAACTGTAGTTGACAAAGAACTGGAGAAAGTAATACTATAAATATTAGTTGTGTTTAAGCAGGAAAACAGACAACCAGTCCTGATAGCTTCCCTCCCCCCCCCCCAGTATGGGGATGTCTGTGGTTAATGTCTGAATTAAGATTATAGGATATATGTGTGCATACCCCCTTCTTTTCTTCTTTCTTTTTTTTTTTTTTTTTTTAAAACTAGCAGCATGCTCTTTGTTCTACATTCCTCCAACCCTTGCTCCAGGCAAAAAAGAATAACTGATTTTGCTGATGTCCATAAGCCTTGTTTCTATGCCAGTAGGCTCTGTCCTCCCAAATGATTACCAGTAAATTGCTCTGGTTTTATCTGCAGCTAAGCCAGTATTCTTATCTGATGTTACTTTAAACTATACACAGTTTCATACATAGATGTGCTTTCACCTACATCCTGTGTGAACACTTGACTGCATCTATAACATGGATCAACGTGAATGTTCTGTCTGAAGGAAAACTAAGAGTTTACAAAGTTTTTGAAATTAAAAAAAAAGTCAAATGTTTAATATCTATGGACCCCAGTAAAATGACCACAATGGATTAGTTAGAGGGGTTTATTCCCTGTAAGTTCCCTATTATTTTTCTTCTCATTAAACCAGTGAGCTAATTTTAAGAACATAAGTTTGCTGGAGTAACACTTTCCTAGGTGTTAGGCGTTCAGGCAGAAGCAGGATTTAACGTGGGAACTTAAATGCAGGGTCTCAAACTGAGAAAGGGATTATGTAGGTGTGCATAAAATTACGCAGGAATTTGAGTGATGGAGGCCCCTGCGAGCACGGTCTGCTGTCATGCCGTTGTGCTTCCTGAATTTTCCAGAGCTTGCAGGTCTTTTGATCAAGACTCCTTGCTGCCATATAATTGTTAGAAGAGTATTAATAATAATAATAGAAATATTTGAACTGTCCACATTTTAAAAAGGTATCTATCAACAGAGATCATAAGGAACTGAAGTCCTAGCCTGGTAGGTCATGCTGTTCAAGACTTAGCATTAGACATTCCCATTAAATATCTTTGTGTTAAAACCCTTTGTGCTGAAAACAGATGAGATCTACAATTGATCTGCCTCGTGACAGTACTATTAAAGGACTGTTCTATATATATATATATTTCTGAATAAAGCTTCAGCAGCAGTGCAGAAGTTATTTCCTTTGCTTGAATGATTTTTTCAGGAAGGTGCAGAAGGCCTTTAAGCGGCCGCTAGCTATGCAAGGAAGCTCTCAAGAGGAGATGCTTGAACCTCCTACGCTTGTGGGAATTGTGCCTGTACTTTCATTTCTTGATCAGCCATAAAATATTGTTTTAAATTATTAATCACTAGCCTGCTATAAATTTTACTTTACTGTTTTTTTTTTTTTTCCCCCCTTTTGTAGATGGCTGTGTCAGAGGTTCCGTATCAGAAATTTTAGTAAAACCCTACCGCGCTGATTTTAATCGCCAGATCAATGAAACCATAGGCCGGTGTCACTTTAGTGAACCTCTCTAATTAGGAGCGTAGGATTTGCCATCGCAGATCAGGCCGATGGTCTACCGAGTCTAGCGTCCTGCCTCCAGCAGCGCCCACGCTGGCTGCGCCGTCTTTGATGAACGTATGCCTCCCCCCTCCCTTTTTCCCCAGTAAATGCATAAGGTCAGCAGGGAATGAAGCAGCAGAATTTTCCTCTTATATCATGCAGAGGATCATTCTTCATCCCAAAGACAGTGCATTGGTACTTGGGTCTTGGCCAGCATGTCTGTAAATGGCCTTTAGGGATAAAAATACTCGTCCTTTTATATGGCCGTAAACTCTAATTACTTACAGAGGCTTGCTGTTTCCCGTAAGGAGGGGTATTTCTTAAATTCTTCATAAATATAAAAATACATCTGACTGAAAAAGTCTCTGGGTTTGTGACACAGACTATAGTGGAGAAAGGGGAACTAAGGAGTTTTCACTACAACCTCTGTACTTCAGTACAGTACAGTACTTCTTTTTCCTATATTCCCTTAGTCTGCATCATAGATGGGGACACGGCCCTTCTCCGCACGTTTGGGTTTGCTCGGGTGCCAAATGTGCAGCTTTAACCCTTACCAATTGTCTTCTAACTATATAATTGGCGTATATATCATCATATAGAAGACACTCCAAACCCTTTAAATGGAAGCAGGAGGAACTAAGCTGAAAGCAGGGTCAGCATAGGCAATTTAATTTAGAAAGTTATCAGTCAGTAGAAGATTCAGTTAGATACGTATCTGTGAAACAGATGGCCGACTGCAGGATGATTACATTAGGTTTGTTATGTTTGTGGAAATTAATTCAGCACTTTGTGTTTTTGTTTTTGGGGGGGGGGGGGGGGGGGGNGCTTGGATGATTTGGTAACTGCTTAGCAGGAACAATTTAAGAAGACCATCTTACTCTTTCCCGTAAAATATGGCAAAAGCCTGGTGATCTCTGGGTATGCAGAAAGCTTTTTAACTATAGCCTGATTTCTAGGATGTGTAGCAATATAGTAAATGACATAACAAAACCAGAAATGCTGCCACCTATGGATAAACGGTTGTTCGTATTTTCAAATGCAAGAATTTTATCTCAAGATCTCATTAGCAAAACATTTAGGGCCAGACACCTGTGTGGGCAGTATGTCCCCACCTGTCTGTCAATGCAAGTATAGACACGTATTATTCCTTTTTTCCCCCTCTTACTCATCACAAAGTGAAGATCAGATTGTAAAATGCTGGAAATCTAGTGCTTTTTTAGGTTTTTAAAAAGTGTCTGAAAATTTTTGTGTTTATTTTGATGGCTACGTGGAAGTTGAGCTCTTGTGATAATCTGGCTCTAACTGGGATGCTAAACCCTTCTGAGACTCTTAGTCTTTTTGTGCGTCTTTGGGATCGAGTCTTTGCCACGCAAATTAATGCTCAGCTGTCAGAAAGTATTTTTCACTGTCTTAAAAATGCAGCTTAAAATAAAAATAGGTCTTTCAAAAGTAGGTCACACCTAAGATTTGTCTAGCCAACTGTCCCACTTCTGACAGTGCCCAAGAGCAGGAGGAGCATTAGAAGAGCATGGGTAGAATATACAAAAAACTTTTCAGAAAGATAATTGGCCCCTTCCTATTCTTACTTTTACAATCAATAATCTTTAGAAATAATGGAATTAATATGTAATTCTCTGAGTAATTGAGACTTGAGTACGTGCTTGAAGCAAGTGTGTGGTTAAGTGCTTCCTCAAGTGTGGGTCTTGTTTTCTCCTTCTTTTGTTCCTTCCATCTCCAGATTTTGCATTCATCTTGCTTGGCAGATACAGCGATGAATAGGTTGTTGGCCCTCATAACTCAGTTGCACTGATTTTTCATCCATGTCTTGGTTGCATCTTGCTTTGTGTCCTTCGAAGTGTTAGAGAGTGCTACCTCTTGCCAACTCTTGGCAACTTCAGAAGCATTGCCTCTTGTGAAAATTCTTGGACACTGGACTAAATTACATTTTACAGAGTGAGAAAGGCAGTGCAGATGATTCATTGGGTTTTGACTGGCATTAGACATCTTGTTCACGGGAGCGGAGGATAGTTTGCTGGTGACTTCAGAGTGCTGGTATGGACTGAACCTACCCAGCCCCTGTTCTGAAGACTAATTTTTTTCAATCAAGCACTAAGCAGACCCAAAAGGGAACGCTGTCTTGTCCTTCTTGGCTAAAAGAGGGCTAGGATTTGGTCTCTCGGGTGAGACAAAGGCCAATTTCTGTAATTCCCTAATCCCCACAACAAATTGCTTTTGTTAAAAATTAAGAAAAGCCTTTGTAATGTTTCTGGCGTCGCTATTTGGATCAGATAACTTCCATCTTCACACATTGCTAGGAGTTGAAATGGTTTAGAGTCATGTGCCTCTGAGACCAATTTTACTTTCATTTGGAGTTGCTTCACCACTGTGAACGTTGTTTTGGTGAATTAATCCTCTGAGCAATCAAGAAAAAATGGAATAGAGGGATGAGTTTGTGCTTAAGATGCTACATGGCAAGTCAGGTTTTGTTTCCAGCCCTCTTCAGACTGTTCTTATCTCTCTGAGTATTTTCCTTACCCTTTCTTTCTCAGAGCCCAGTGCAGCAGTGATAGTTTGTCTGTTTTGATCCGGCCGTGGCTGTCTGCCCAGAGGAGATGGTACTGAAGCCATACAGATTTGTGACCTCAGGTGAAAAATACCCATGAAATTATAGCAGCTGTTTGGAACAGGCTGTTACACCTTTCCCAAATAGAGAAGAGTCTCTCTTAATTAGAAAAGTTCAGAAGACTTATATGCTGTCACAGGCCAAGCGTGCCAAAATGACGTTGCGTTTTGGGAACTTGACCACGTTGAGCATTGTAGCATTGGATGCTTAAAGCAGAAAGCTGTATTTAAGACTGTAGCTGCCTGAAGTTAGATCTCTCTTCCTTCCTCCATGGTCAGCGTTTTGGGGGGGAACGTGCAAACCTCCCCCTTCTCACGCTCAGTCCGGTGCCTGCCTTTGCATTCGCAGAGCTGTTGCTCGTAGCGCAGTCGAGCGTTCCCGGGCACATCAGAGGCACAGCACCTAGCGCTGTGTAGGTGAAGCAGCTACTTCGGGTCTTTGATAGTCGCGGCACGTTATGTTCTCTTCAAACTCTATCAAAGCCCAGTTGGTCCCCCGCCTCCCCAAAACAAACACACGCCTCGGCTGGCGGTGAGTGGGCTTTGCTGGAGCGGAGAGCTGATGTGGAGACAGCATGGCTACCAAGTTATTTACTTTTCGTGGAGCAGTTAAAAGACCCATATAGATTTTTTTGCTGGCAGAAGTGTGCCTTTTGAAAAATAAACAGTTAAAATGTCAGACGTCTATCCTTCAACTTCGCAAGAGGGGAGGTGAAGCAGTCATCGCTTCTCACCGTGTCAACATTGGCAACGTTATTTTTTTAACACAAAAAATTTCAACCGAAGCAGCTTACAAGGGCCAATTCTCTGTATTTTTAAGGAATGCCAGCGGCATGGTCAGACCGTGGGATTTGGGGTGACTTGCATGTGGTGGGGTCCTGCCGGAGGACAGGCAGCCCTTGCTGTCTGTACCAGGCTTTGCTCAGGAAAATAGGCAGGTTGTGCAGGTGTCCACTTGAGGTCTAATTCAGCCCTATACCTTTTAGCTTGCGTTTGTCATGGATACAACCTTCAGACGTTTGATCAATATTGTGAATGCTCCAAATTTTGAAAAAGAACATATCTGGATTTTTGTTTGGTCTGTTGCAATATAGGGGTGGCATGCAAAACTTCGGATTTTCGTTCAGAGCATAAATTTCCACAGACATTGGGAGCACTTAGATGAAGGGGGTTGTCTCTATAGTGGGTAGAAAGTCTTCTGATTGTGTAAAAAACCAAAACAACAACAAAAAACCCAACAAACAGAAAACCACAACCATTTTTTTTTTAGTAATTGTCTCTTAATGCCTACAGCGTCTAACACGAAAGACCTGCCACGCTTTATGCTTGCTGGGAATAGCTTTGTTATTTAAGAGCATGTATAAAAATATACAGATCCTGTTTGAAATTGATGTCAAACGTGGAAATTCTGTGTTAGAGACAGTAGTAAGAGAAGGGAGCAGTGGGGGCGTAAGCGAAGAGCTGCAGGAGGGGTGGGAGTTGTAAAATGTGACCGTGTAAGAAATCTGAGCACCGTGCGTGCGTGACTTCAGCTAAAATTAACTGTCCAAGCTTCACATGCCAGCATATATATCATCATTTAACTGTAGATGCCTTGAGAAGGAAGAGCAAGCTGGACTCGAGCAGTATACGCTCACGTTAAATATGCCAATAAGTAGTATGACCTTTCAGGTCCCTGCTCGTGGGAGAAGTAAATTTTCCTGTGACCATTATAAAACAGTAAGCGGCTCTTGGCTCCTTGATAATGGCAGCAGTGCTGTTGAACAGTAACTAACTTCAGCCTCAGAAGTTTTGGGTTTTTTTTTTTTCCTTCCCCCTTTCTTCTGCAGCTTGCAGCTTCTTAAGATTTTCTGTGGTTTCTCTTCGGAGTAGAAATGTATCATCTTTTCAGATAAGCCCTTTTGTGTTGCTATTCATGTGTGATAGTAGATGTAAATGGGTTTATTTCATGTATGAGAACCTTTGAAAATAATTTGGTGTGTGCTTTAGGTAACTTTTTAGAAAACACTGGGAAAAAAATAGCACATTTGCTTCTCTTGTTCTCTGTGGTCAATTATATTTTGTTGGCGTGAGATCAAATCAGTTGAGTCACCGTGGCCAAATATGACTTGGAATGGGTTTTGCTGAGCAGCTCAGCAAACTCAACTCTAGTTCACTTTTGGATATGCAAAGAAATTGATGCGGGCGTGAATGTAATCTCATTTCTATTCAGGACTTAAAATGCTTTGCAAGGGGGAATAAGAGAGTGGCCACCTGCTTGGCTTAGTGTGTGGTTCCAGCGTGGAGGGGATTTGTGTATGGCAAACGTGTATAATGGGAGCATTGAGAGCAGAGCTTGTCGGATAGCAGCACCGTTGCCGGCCCTGCTTCACCTTCTAGCTGGTGCGTAGGAAAAATGTTGCTTTGGTATGAAATATTTACTCCTCTGTATAGGCAGCGCCTGTCAGTAACGGGGTTCAGAAGCTGTGCAATTCGGGGGAAAAAAAGAAAATATCTCTTTTCTCCTCTTTTGTATTAAATGTAGTAAAATATTCGGTAGGGTAAGAGTAAGAAAGGTGCCGGCTAGGCAATTTAAAGCATATTACTTGTTTAGCGTCCACCAAAGATTTGCTTTACACAAACTCAGAGGCAGCAGTGCCTGCCCTGAAGTGTGGACAATCTCAGGCTCTATTACTGGAAAGGCTTGCAAGCCTGCTAAAACTTACACACATGCTTGGCTGTATGTGCTGTGAGTCAGCCCGTTGCTTTTGAATAGTAGTCATATGCATGAGAATAGCTCTGCCCAGTCGGGAATAAGGCTTTAAAGAGAGAGAAATAAATAGTCCCGGTGGTGTTTGTTTAAATTACCCATTTTTCTACTTAACTTGCAAAGGGTAGTTAATGTACGTAAGTGTCCAGTAAAATGTAATATTCGGTGGAATACCTCCCACCAACTGACTAATAATTTAAAGCTGTTCCGACAAACACTTGCACGTGTGAGTAGCATAAATAATTTAGTTTATTTGCACTAAAAAATAATAAAAAAAAAGCATAGTTACCTCTGTCTCCCCAGAGAAGTGGGAACCAAAACCTCAGTTGGCTACAGCTGCATTCCCAACAGTTGATGATAACTGGAAAGTTCCAGCACTGGAGATAATTGATGGTATTTTACTGGCATCGTGTTAGATGCTAATTAGTAGCTAATTATTGTGACAACTACTTTTAGGGGATTGCAAATGTATGGATTCCTTTCAGGAAGGTCATTTTACCATCTCACCTGCCTCTCAGAGGGAATCCACCTGCAATCCGGCCCATCATCACCTCAGACTTGGAGTTTCTGGTGGTTTCCTCCTTTTTTGCTAGTACCGGTGCCAGGATGCTGGCAGGGTGGAGTAAACAAGTCCCCAGGCTCCCATCCTCGCTTCCAGGGAGCTTCCAGTGTCTCTGAGCGGAGAGGAGACAGATGTAACCTAAGGCTGACGTGTCCGCGCCCGCTTAACCATTCACTGCCTCCCCCGTATGTCCACCTCTCTCTCTGAGCTGGGGATCACTGGGGACTCGTGGGCATCCCTACGGACAGTGTATTTTTGCTTCGCATTCTACTCTCTGCATACCTTTAGCTGTATTCTCAAAGCAAAGGAGCAGGCAGAACTCTTTCCTCAAAGCCTACTAATACCTTTCATTTAACACGGAGAAATGTGGGCACACGTGATCTATTCTGTGCCCTGCTTTTTCAGCATCTTTTTTTCTCTTGCAAGAACCTACATTAGGAGACAACCCCAAACAGTCTTTTGGATAGCAGCGCAAAGCTTTACTCGTTCTAGAAGAGCCAGTGCTGTCCTTTTAGTGGGATTTGTGTCACGGTACAGATGTACAGATAGAGACTTCCTGCAGGATTTAAGAATTGCGTGGGGGCAAGTAAGGCCACAAATTGTAAGAAATAAGGTCTGTGACAAATGCTGTTAAACTTGATATATTTTTTTTTTTTTACTGTGCGCTGCTTAGTTGTCCTTTCGCCAGTAACTCAGCAAAATATCAGCCATACTATTGTCAGGGCCATAATCTCTACGCACTTTCAAAATAGCTGTTATCCTTAGTGTGCTCCCTTGGA
This sequence comes from Fregata magnificens, assembly GCA_013389945.1. Lineage (NCBI taxonomy): Eukaryota > Metazoa > Chordata > Aves > Suliformes > Fregatidae > Fregata > Fregata magnificens. The sequence goes on from WAAD01029628.1 coordinate 372,187, forward strand.
GCCAGAGGTGCTTCTGAGGGATGTGTTTTTCAGCTGAAGCTTTGGCTTTAGCTATGTACTTCTGGGCTTTGTGGTGTGATACCTATTAATAAGATCATTGTGTTGGAGCGTAGCATGGACCAGCATGAGACTGCAATTAACGTTACCAGTCAAAAATTGTGATTTCATGACTCTGCATGTGTAAGTCCCATTACATTGGGCAGCGATGAGTATCTGATGGGCTTTCCTTGCCCCATAGCATTGTAACAACTGCAGACATTCCCATTAGGATCATCTCAATATGTTGTGTCTATTTTTAGGTTTCGGGGGGTTTTTTTTCCCCTGTGAACTTCAGCAGGCAGTGTGGTTTGACCAGCAGCAACACAGGCATTGCATTGTAATGGGTGTTCCGGTGGAGTTCATCGGTGTGATTAACCCCGCTATTCAATCATGAAAAAAGCCTTGCTCTGCTCTAATTATGCTACGTGATGTCAAAAAGATACTCTTCAGCTGTTCGCAAATTCATGAGAGCCTGATTCATGATAATTATTGGAAGAAAACAATCAGAGTCTGATTAGTTAGGAACTGACATGGTGGGGGAAGGAAAGAAAGGTTAGAAAATGTACTTGGGCATTTATTATAAGTAGGTTTGTTTGTGAGCCTGTGGAAATGAGTAATAAGGAAGAGGTTCAGGCATATTTTCTACTTACTTGCATAGAAGAGGGAAATTCTTCATAAGTAGTTTTGTGTGAACCCGTTCCTTTTCATAATGAGCGTATTTCAGAATACCAATGGGGAGGCAAAAAACATTGGGTAGTTTTTGCGTTCCCATTTGGGACTGAATTCCATTTAAAGGAGACCCCGGAGTACATGATAATACCTGGCACCTTAATCTAATTGCAGCTCCATGGATATACTGGGTCTCCTTTATGATCTGTAAAGGATCTTCCTGGATTCATTGCTCTCATGACTTCATTCACGCTCTGTTTCCTGGGTTTGGCTGACTATGGGAATAGAGGAAGACAGTCCTGCAGATGCTGTGTTTGGCCCTATCTGCCAGCAGGTCAAGAACCGCCTGCCCATCAGCACGCCTGAGCACCCAGGTATCAGCCTATCGCCTCCAAAATGGTATCTATAGAAAGGGATACTGTGGTTTGAGATGCCAACTTCCGACTGTTATGGCTAGCTAGGCAAGCTCTAGTTTATTTGGCTTTTTGGTTGATTTTTCCAAGGCTAAAAAGACTGTACAAATTACTTCTAAGTGGACAGAAGCTTCAGGGTTTTTGCTTTTTACTGGTCAGTATGTTCCCCAGCCCTCCCCAGGCGCTTAGCGGTAGCTGTGTGGTCTCAAAGAAACAACCCGTTCTGCGAAAGGCACCTTTTCTGCTGATTCAGCATTCAGGTATGGTGCAGGTGGTCCAAGGTGTGCTCTGGGTGTGACAGATGTGGTCTCTTAGTACGGTCAGAAATGGTACTCAAGGCTCCAAGTGACAAGAAAGTGCAGAAGTCTCCTAGCTGGAAAGCAAGACCTCGCCCTCATCTGAAACTTGCTTTAAACAAGCAGGTATAAGGCTAAGGAAAGGGGAGGGGGCAGAAACCCCACGGAATTTCAAAATGCAGTGTTGTTGCTGATTGAAGACTTACTGATCTTCAGGCCTTTTTCTTTACAGACAACTTTCAAAAGCTTTGGAATTTGGGGGGTTTTGCTCAAAACCTTGCTACTTTGTGCAATAGTGTTTTAGCTATGACTCAGTGTACTGAATATTTCCAAAATCAATATTTACCTGTAATGGCCTGAATTCAAACCTGACGGAATCAGTCTTTACCTCTAACACTCTTAATTCAAACCTGATGGATTGGGGAGGGGGGAAAGAGAGAAGAAAAAAAAAAAATCTTTTGCATTTGTTTTCAATTTGTTCCCAGATAATTGGATTCCTAAGATCATAGACTGCAGAGAAAAAAAAGCTGCCGAACAGCTGAGTCCACCTTTAACAAAAGTCAGAACTTAGACCTGAGTTAAACATTAAACTGACTGGTCTCAGGCACAAAGACCTGCTTGTGGTGATAATGCCCAAATCATGTTGCTCGCTTGATTTTGTTAAATAATGAAGCTGCCTCCAATGATTTTCACACTGTGTGACTCCGAGAAGTTTTAAAAGCCCACGCTGGTATATGTAGTAAGGCAGTATCTCTTTGGTCGTAGTGGGTCAAATATTTCATATCGCAAGATTTTGTACTTTTTAATTAGGTGACTGTTCAGCTTATTTTCATGTGAATATTCAAGCATGTGACTTTGTAACCTGCTTGCTGAAAATGCCTAAGGAACACTCAAAATTCAGGTGCAGAGATAGGCATATATGAGTGGAAAGTTTCTCAGCAGTGTTTTCCTAGTTCTTTTATTATTGTTTTCCCATTTATTTGCCTGTTTTTGAAGATTTGAAAACACTCTGTGCTTTGAAACATTTTTCATGTGTCTAGAAATAGCAACCATTGTACACTTATATTTTTTCACTTGTTTGTATGGAAAAGGAAAAGAAACATTAGGAATCGTATTTGTGTAGTACATTACAAAGACTTGCAACAAACAGGTTTTGAAAACATCCTGGAAAGTTTCCATAATTAGCTTAATATATGCCATAAAAATGAGCAGTGACCGTAAAGAAGTACTGCGATATGCTTGGGTAATACCGCAGCCATAAGAATGCTTCAGAGCTTGTAAATATATAGCCCAGTCAGTTAAAAAAAAAAAACATTTGCACGTTATGCATATTGCAAAATAATGTGGTATGATAAAGTTTTGAAAAGGGAAGCACAGATTTATTACATCTGTGTTTTCCTGCAAAAGGCTTTCCTAATCAACTATTTGAATGAAATAATAGTCCACACCCTTAAATACACTAGAAACAAATATTTTCTCCATACTGGTATGCATTATTGATGCATTTAATGGAATATTTTATAATGAGCATAAAAGCTCTGCTTGCAATTCGGATACCAAAGACGGACATTGACTTCAGCACACAAAGCAGGAGTTACAAGAATAATTTGCCAACAGAGGGAGTTTCTTTATGTGAAGTTGGAGACAGTGAATCAGACAGCGGTTATTTGGGGGTGTTTCAAGATGTCTCCTTTACCAGGAGGATTTGTTACGGGAGTGACGCATTTCTTTGATGCAGTTCTGTTTATTTACAGAGTGTGAATATAAGGTCTAGTGTTCCTGGATGCAGCAGGAATTAGTGCAGTAGGAAACAGCTATGGAATAGCAGTTTTGCAATGCCAGCCGTGCATTCTCACGCTGTTATTTGACTTCAAAATCAATCCTAACTAGCTCTCAAGGTCTTGCTGGTGCTGTAATTTCAGGCTCTGCCAGGAGGGGTCTGCTCTGCCTGTCCTCTGTTCTGTGTTGTCTTAACTCTAGGGCTGATCCAAGCATTTGTTTGATTGCGTGATGACCTGCATCATGGAAATGAGCCAGGCTGAAACTGGTGCATCAAAGTATAATCTTATATTTGCTGAAAGTTCTTGTGTGATCAACTAGGACATTGATCACGGCCCTCCCATTAAAGGAAACTTAGTTCTTGTGTTTGGTAAGTTGCTCGTCAGCTAAATCGCAGTAATGGTGTAGGGGTGCGCGTGGACCCTTGCACTTGTGAAGCAAGTAGTTTTCAACCTGTTTCCTGATATGTCTTTACTTGTAGATAAGCAAGCTAGAACCATGTGGCAGAAAAATAGGAGAAGTCAATCCTAGCTCCTTGAAGTCAATGGACCTTTAAAAATATCTTCCTGTTATGGAAAATGTTTTCTTGTAAAAGGGGCTAAGGAACACAGTATCTGGTTTGTGCAAAGTGTGGGGGTTTTTTCCCTTTTCTTTTTTGGGTCAGCTAGGGAAATCACTCGTGTACTCAGGATTTATCTCACTGAGATGTTTTTCAGCTCTGTTTTTTTTTCACGGAGGTGTTCCAGTGTGTTTTTCTGTTCAAGTCTGTGACGCTGTTGGCATCAGAAATGCACATCCCGCTGCTCTGAGGATGGAAGTAGGGGATAAATGATGGAAAATAGGGACATATGTTTCAGATTTTGAGTGATTTGTTCATTGCTGCTACCAGTAGTGTTTCACAGGTTTAAAAAAAGGTAGAAGTGAAGACTTTACAACCAAAATAACTCTAGTCAAAATATCTGTTCTTCATTTTATCATATTAACATTGAATCAGCAAGTGCAAGAAGAGCATGAAATTACAATCCTTGCATTATTTCCAGGTTCCTCCGTCCCGTGTGGCAAATACTTCACTCTTAGATTTGGGAGTTGGCTTTTGACTCCCATGAAGGAGAAGCACGTAAGCCTTGCGTTTTCGATGCGATGCTGAAGATGCTTCTGAAATTAGTAGCCGTGGCTACGCTTGGTGATGTTAGTCAGTAATTTAAAGGATCCGCGTTGATATACGATGATATGGGGGGGTTGCATAGCTCAGGAGTGGGGTGGCTCTAAACCCATGTTCTATTTCAACAATGTTTTGCCAGCAGACAGAATCCGATTTTAGTGGCCATCATTTACCTCTGCTTCCTTAAGGCTGAGGATAGGAATCTTTGTAGCCCAGTGATCACAGCCCCGAGGGCTAGGGCCCCTCTCCTTGTCCTCTTCGCTAACTCTCTGTAGGTGTGAAGGAAAACAGTAGCTCCTGGGCAGTGCACAGGGAGAGCTTTCTCTGGGCTTCTGGGGACTGAATACTGTTGTGCAGACATTTCCCTCCAGGTCAGTGATTCACCCACTTGTGTGAGGCATTTGTCACCGGCGTAGTGCTTTAATTTTAAAAAAAAACCAAGAAAAAAAACCAGTACATGGTGGTTTATAGGGACTGTGGAGGATTGGCATGGGTCATGCTCTGGAAGGCACGTTGAATCTTATTCCTGCTTCCTGATAGACTGAATTGGGATGAATGTAGCCACCGAGGCGAAGGGCTCCGGAGCGGAGGATCGCGCCGGGGGACCCGTGCTAAGGGGGCAAAACCGCGAAGGCAAAAGCTCTGGGAGAGAGAGGGTACCCCTGCCCTCCCCCCCGCCCCGAGCGGGAAAGAGCGGGCTCCTGACAAGCGGCAGCGCTGACTCAGCGGGAGCGGGGACAAGAGTGACGGCGGCCTAAACCCCCTCACCTACAAGAGCAGCCCCCAGGGAGCGCGGCGAACAGGGCGTGGTGCGGCAGAAGGGCGTGGCGCAGCAGAAGGGCGTGGCGCGGCAGTTCGTGCAGGGAGGGCGCAGTCCCCTTCCCGGCTCTGAAGGCTCTGGAGGGTAACTCTGCTAGTGGTCATCGCCTTCCCGGGAGAGGACCTAGCGATGGTTTCCACTCGCCGGAAAGCCGTCGCCAGAAGGACTGTGGCGAGCCAGAGGGAGCCCCAGCACCGGCATGCAGCTGTCCAGGTCTCCGGCTGCAGGGAGTGCCTGAGCCTGTCACTCCTCCCGGAGGGCAGCAGGGACA
>WAAD01029630.1:3414-68499 GCA_013389945.1 Fregata magnificens
CAGTGCTATTGCAGAGACATACAGGTGGAGTAACACAAGGGGAACACACAACCTTATCAAGCACTGATGTCCTCTGTCATAACTCATGTTTTCAGAGCAAGACGCGATAGAGAGGGACAGTAAACACTGCCTATGACTAGCTTGTCACAATTTCCTTTGCCTTCTTTTCCTCAACTGCCTGAACTTTATGAATTTTTTCATGCTTTCAGCCAGAAGTCACTTACATTTCAATACCTCAATTAATGGGGTGGTGGTTTTTGTTTGTATTGCAGCTGGCATCCCAGTAAATTTGCCTGCAGTTAACTTGATGGCCAGCTTTGCTCTGAACTGTATGTCATCGATAATAGCAAGTGACAATCTTGCCATTCCAACAACTTGATAAATCGATCGGTCTTCAAAATAAGTCAATTTCACTTGTCACAAAACGTGGCAGGCTTTCTGATTTAAATCCCCAAGATCAAACATTTCTGACAGAGATCTCAAAGCACTTGAGCTGGCAGGCGCACTGGGGAGGTCAGCCTTTTCATAGAGCAGACATTTACAGTGTGGAGGAATGAAGCGTGCGAAGGTGTGGAGTGGCAGCTTTTCCCTGCTCTCCAGGGCTGTATTTGACTTGCTCTTTTGTATGGCTTTTAGAACAAATCAAATCAGTGCGCTCAAGCATTTCGTGTTAAATAACTCATTGCACCCAACCGCCACGTGCAATGCTCACATCAGGGACCCTCATTAAGACAGGTAGGTTTCTTGAGGCTGGCTGCATCAGCAGTCAGAATCCTAAGGTGGTTTCATCTGAGTTTAGTTTAAGACACTGTGCAGTAAAAATGAATGGAACAGGCTGTTTCTCTGTGCAATATTCTATTTTTGCCGTGTGATGGGGAGATGCCTCTCTACAGATGTGCCTTGGTGAGCTTAGCCTCAATGAGCCAATCCTGTCCTCTCTTGCAGCACTAGAGAGGACTGATCAGTAGTCACAGACTTCAAGGCCATTAGGCATACTGTTGTAGATACTTTTGGTGGCCTCAGGACCTTTTCTGCTCTTTGTACTAAGAAAGGGAGTCAGAATCTTCCTTGAAAAGAATTTTTTATTGTTATCTTAGGGGATCGATGGTAACTATGCAAATGAATATTCAGGTCCATTTGTGGAGCTATGTCTTTTCTTATTTTACTATAACTATATCAAGCAAATGACTGAAGTCCTCACCAAGAAACACAACTCCACTGGTAACATTTCTAAGAGTCCTCAAGGCTTTGTTCTGATTTTACAGTCATTTTGTGAGGTTTGATATTAAGAAAGTGACAGCAATTCCTGTTCCATTTTAGACTGGGGAAAAGAGCACAATTTCATTTGTACATCTAAAAGATTGCTATATGACTCCAATTCAGTTCTACTGAGCTTCCTTTAGAGGCTATTGAGACAAATAGATACTTCCAGATCGTGAGTCTGGTGCCTACTGCAGAATGTCTGAAGCCAAATCAACACCTCAGGCTTATGCTAGCGCAGCTGTGTAGACCTGGACTGGAAGAAGAGAAATCCCAGGCAGATTTAGCTATACTAACATTCATCCTACTGTTGATCTAGGTATCCTAGCAAACCTGTGCTTTTTTCTGTCATAATAGGCAATTGTGCTGTTACAAAGGTATATACACTTCTGCGGGAACACTTTTCCACGTGCTAAAAGTAATGCACTCTTGGGGTTGGCTTTGAAATAGCAATACAGCTTACTAAAATGCCATTACAAAACTGTAAGTAGGGGAAGCCTTGATTCCTCCAGGCAGTGGCATTTTTATGTTTGTTTCTCTTTCTCCTTTTTTTTTCCCTTTATTTCTACTATGAAGGAAACTGGATTGATATGGGGAGAAATGGATTAGAAGCATCTGGAGCAAGTAACATCCTGCTTTTGCCATGCCTGTAGCAATTTGTATTGGCTATTGATGAACATTTGCATGAGAAGTGTTATGTTTATATGAAGTAGAGCTGACATTTTTTTCATTTAAAAAGAAAAGTATGATCATGTTGATATTTTTTCATTAAAAATGCACCAGATAGTTATGAAAAACATAAGAATTTGATAAGCATCTAGGTTCATTTTCAAACAACCTACGGAGATGTTTATAATTTGTCAGAATTTTAAAATCTTAGTAGAAATATTTCCATCAAATGGCACTCACCATTTTGATCAGCTCTCAGAAAAAAATTATTTTCAAACACACAGCAGAAATATATTTCTAGCAGAAGCTCACTGTACAATACTTGAGAATGTTGAATTATCAGGGAACAGAAATAATACTGTAGGATTTATGTACAACAGGAGATGACCAATATACATTGTTTAAAACAATGAATAATTTTTAACAAATCCACAAGCTGAAATTTGTTCATTAAAAATAATCTTCCAAACACCTGTGAACATTGAATCACAGAAATGCAGAATAGGAAAAAACCTCAAGAGATCAAAATGGCTCTCTGCTTTACCTCACATTAAATATACTGTGAACATACCTACTAGATATTTGTACAACCTATTCTTATAAAGCTCCAGGGAAATATCTCTTGCAGCAATCCCTACAGAGTCTATTCCCATGCTTCACTCNAATCATTTTTTTTAAACCAAATAAAATTCTTAAAAACTCCTCCATTCATTTTCTATCCTTACTGGCTTTAGAGAGATGTTGATTGTTCTTTTTATAGCAACTAATTGTAAAATGGAAGTTATGATATCTTCCCTTTCTTAGCCTAAACAGTTCGGTCTCCTATAGCCTTTCCTCATAGGTTATGTCTGTTCATGTTCTTACCTTTCTTGTTGCTTTTTTCTTCATACTAGTTTCCTTTTATCTTTCTCAAAATGTGTCACCCAAAACTGGTGATAGTCGTTTGTACCTTGGTACCAGCATGAACTGACCTGGTATCATGACTGTGGTTTCTTCTGCAGAGCACTCCTGCGTAATATGTTTGGGTAGGAGCCCTTCCCTTTCTGCAACAGCGTCCTATTAATTTTATCATATGCAGTTTGTGATCTGCTGTACTCACTGGTTCTCCTCTGTGCAGTCAGCTTAGTCACTTGTTCACTTGGTTTACTTTGGGCTTGTGCCTATTGAATTTCATCTTATGGATTTCAGAGTGGCTTTCCACTTTTTCAATGCATTTTATTTTCAATCCTGTCTTCCAAAGAACTCGCGATCTTGTCCAGTTTGCTTTTTACACAATTTTTGTAAGCATCCTTGTTCTGGTCAATTAAAGTCATTAACAAAACCACAGCCAAGCCAAATGCCTGTGGGATAATGCTTAAAAATCCTCTCCAGTTTGACCATGAGTCAACTCTTCTAACTGGAGTTTTGCATTCATTTGAGAACACATTTCCCTGGTTTGCTTATGAGGCTGGTTTCTAACATTGAGGAACTGTCAGTGGTCTAAGAGTTTGGTCTGACAGGGAAGGTGGGACCATAGACTCACTTCAGAGTTGGCTGGCTTCTTTGGACTTCAGAGATTTGCTTTTGTGATACATGTGCTTCCATTTAACAGAGCAAGGACATCAGGAGTTGCTTGTGTTTTCATAGCAGGTCTGGATCTGTTGCTAAAACCAATGTTTTTTCACCTTGATTAAATTTGGGTTCAGCTTGCCTTTGTGGGTCTGGCTTGTTTTTATTTTATCCAATGGATTTTACAGTTCCTAGTGAATAATATATTTTCAAGAAAAGAAGTCAGAAAAATAATAAGCAGGTTTGTACTTAATGAAAAAAAAGAAGAAAACCAACCTCCAAACCAAAACCCCAAAACTTTTAATTTGAAGAAAAGAATCAGTAAAGACCTATCATAACTTTGAAACATAGTGGATATATTTTTTGTTTACTGTTAGAACATCTTACATCTATTGTTGCTCCTAGCTGCTTTGACATGTGACACAAGGGCTGGACACATGCGATGAGTTTCACTGTATCTTGTAAGTAAAGCTTTCATTTATTGAAAACAGGTATTGCTGGTATTGTAAGAAGCTTCCTTTGTCTCAGAAAAACAAACTGGTAAACGAAAAGGACAAATTCATCAGCATGAACTTCAAATCACTATCCTCTTCTAATTGTCCTTTTTCTGTTATTATTTTTGTTTTTTGAGGCTGGGCCCTAAATCTAGTTTTATCTAGGGCTGGGACATCTTATGCAGGCAACTTCAACCCAGCTGTGAGAGAACATTTTGCAATGGATTTGCATAAATGAGCTTGCCTCCAGGCCTACTCTCTTTCTCCACAGTCGGTCTTCCTGCTACTGCTCATTATCTCCGATTTTCAGCAAGCCTTCAAGTTTCTGCCAGGCATGGTCTAAAAGACTTGCAGGATTGAAGGCTTCCTTGAGGAGGAGTAAAAAATGTGGGAGGGCGAAAACAAAGTCTTCTGCTGTGCGGAGACCTGGGGAGGAACATGCAGAATCTGAAAGGGGGGTAGAGCAGGATACCTGCAGGGTTCGGAAAGACAGAGAGCGGGCAAGAACAACACCTTCTCTTCTGGTGACATTATTTAAAAGCACTTCTTTCTCTTTTATAGAGATCCATGAGCAATCTCTGCAAGTGTGGGCATGCCTGTTCTGTACGAAGGTGACGCCATATAGAAATGTCAGCTCCGGCAGCAGTATGAATGTCCTAACGCAATTGCAGAGACTCTGGCTCCAGGAGAGAGCTTGTTGGGTGCTCACTTGAAGAACGTAGCCCTGTAGTGTCTTGTACAGCAAGGGCAGGTTGCCAGAACAGCCATGTGCCGAAACTCAGAAAGAGTGCTGTAGGAGCCTCTGGGAAGCAGGGCAAGGGAAAAGGTTGAGGGGAGAGGATACAAGGCAGAGAGAAGAAAGGCGCTTAGAGTGCAGGCGTATACCGCAGATTCATTATCATCATCCTTTCCTGCAGGCTTTTATTGATTCCTTTAAACTCCACTGAAATTCTCCCATATGGGGGACATCACACCTGTGCACTGACTATGTGTGTTGCAAAAGGAAGAGAAGTTTTTTGGTTGTTTTACTTCTTCATATAGATTTATTTCAAAAGCCTTTGCCCACTCTATTATAAATATAAATGTCTATTAGCATCACATTGCATGATGTATATATGTGGATGCATTTATAAATGTAAGCTTGTGTATATGTATCCACACAGATCTACATGCCTCTCTCTGAACAATGTCATAATCTGCACTGTATCATTATAAAAATTTTTTATACTGTTTTAGATGAAAGTTGTCATGTAAATCTAGGATTTTATTATTCCTCTTCAAAGTAAACAACATGAAATAGAAGATGTTCACATTTCAAAGATATACCTTGAAGTTTGCAGAACTGAAGGAGGTAGAAGAGAAGTTTCTTCTCCCAGTTTGTTCCAGGTAAAATAATGACTTTCAGGAGTGAGAAATGTATTACAATTTCCACAATTACTCTGTTATATTGTACCAGGGCAATAAATGACTTTAAGCCCAACGTCTGTCTGGTTAAAAGTTACAGGCACTTAATTTTAATAAATAATTTGGCCTTTTTCTAAAGTGGAAATTAAAATTTCCTTAACAACTGCAAGTAATTTTTTTAAACTATTGTCACGTAATAAGGTAATTACCAAAGGGGGAATTAAGTGCTTACTGGGACAATGCATTTTAAAAATGACTTTAAACAAGTAAAACCAAAGGATCATTCGTTTAAACATGAGCGGGAAGAAACCAGTTCTAGTTTCACAAAGCTTGGGGATGCAGTACACTCCTGTAGTGACACACAGGAAAGAGACTTGCCAGTCTGGTCCAACATGAAGTAATGGCAAAGGACTGGCTGCCTCCGTTTCTGTGTGATGAGTGCTAGATTTGTTGTGGGGGGCTGTGCAGCAGTGGGTGGACGTCGAAAGCAGAAAGAAGGAAGAGACACCAGCGCTGGTGTTGCCCAGCATCTGTCCTTGTGGCAGTTCCCATGCCCCACCTTGGAGATATGACAGGACCATTCGCTGTGCTTTAGCAAGGGACAAGTGAAGCCCTAATGAAGGCACTGGTGCAACTAGGAGGATTTTTATTTTTTCTGTGAGCACATGTGTGTAACAGAAGAAGATGGGGATGAACTCTTAGGATGATGTGAGTGTTTCAGGAACTAGTCTTTCCTGCTGGCTGTCCCTCCTTACAGAGTTGCTGTTTACACTTTGAAACTCTGAATGCCCTGTGCAGAAGCACTGCTTTTATGCTTAAACGAATATAAACATGATTTTGTACTATTATGTGTTTGTGGAAACTGCTGGCATTGGAGATTCTGGTAACTGCAGATTTCAGATGGACTTCCTCCAGGAAGTGGTTTTTACAGAAATATGGGGCTCTCAAGCTTAATAGCTACTATTATACTGGTACCCATGGTCTTCCTCCTCCTCCAAAAAAAAGGTATCGTCTGGCTATTGTTTCTCTGCAAGTCAGGGCCCAACTCATCATGAGGAGACTGTGAATAGTTTGTTGTCTGTAGGAGAAGCAACAATTGTCTTTCTGCCCTATTGCTTTAAGCACAGCTTATACTGACAAGGAGGACATCCACTCAACCACTCTGTTCTATAAAGGTGTTACACTCTTCTTAAAACCCTTTCTAAGGTAACATGTGACAGGAATACACACATAGACACATCTGCAAGAGTCAGTAGACCTCATATCAAACAAGCTGTGCTGTCCATAGGGTAGAGTAAGTGCACATAAATCACATATTAAATAACTGCAAATAGATAGTGTGAACAACATATTTTAAAAATTAGTGTCTATGAATCAGAAGAAATTTTCATTAAAAGATTTATTTTACCATCTCTAGTTGTTACGAAATCAACTTGCATCAATCTCCAGCACAATGGGATGACATTCGTCGTGATCCAGTGGTACTGATTAGACCCTAATATATTGGAAAAAATGTGTTTTATGTCACTAAATCAGAGACTTCTGCGCCAGCTGGAAACTAACGTCTGAAGCCATCTGAACTGCACTGTTCTCTGTTGCTTGTGGGACTGATTCCTCTTCTCACAGTGGAAATATGAACACTCAATATGCAATGCACATCAAGTAATTTTCCTATTTAGCTTTTCTAACTGTTACATCACATTTTTAATTTTCCTCTCTTTGTAATTTAGTCTAAATAAAGGCTCTGGTATTAATTTAATTTTTTGAGAGAAAAATAAACCCTGCAAAAGCAGAGACATGCATTGCCCTTCCTCTAATCAATTTTATAACATTTTTTTAAATTGGCTTATCCCCTTGAATGAAATTATAATTTTTAGATGAGAGACATATTAGGGTCTAGGCTGTTAAGCCTGCCAAAGCTTGTCTCCGTGGCAGGACTGAGTGTGATTTTCATACAATCATTCTGCTCCTCAGATTGTACTAACGACAATGTAGTTCTTTTCCCAAGTATTTTCCTGGGGGCTCCTTATCAATGACATAGACAAGGAAGACTTTTTTTTTTTCTTTTCCTTTCTGCTATACAGAAAGACTGCCTACAGTTGAGCACAGCTGTGAGAACAGGCATTCACACCATCCTGAGGGCAGAACTCCTGCAGTTCTTCCCAATGCTCCTGTGATGAGGAAAGCTTGTGAGGTCTAGGAAAGCAATTAGGGAAAAGGTTAAAATGTGTGAAAATTGTCAGGTTAAAGCAGAGACATCGATCACTGCTCTGCTTCTCATAATTCTTCTCAGATGTGGTAACTCAGAATCATCCCTTGATGTTTATATGAATCCAAGCCATCATAGCTGATATAGGGCTACACACATGAATTACTATCAACAATATTTGAGTTTTTGTAAAGTATAATAGCATGGAGTTTGATTACCTGTCTCATATGGACTGGTTTGCTTTCCTGATTTTTGTCAAGTTGTTCATGACTGACACCCAGTCTGGGGCACAAGGAAATCTGGTCTCAGGGGATCGTCTACTCCCTTTCCAGAGAGGTGATGAGGAGAAGTTTCTGGTAAGCAGGGGTGAGAAAAATAGCTGAATGACAAGGGAGCTTTACTCCCAACATCATTAAAGTGGTAAATGTCCCATAATTAATGATCTGAAAGATTTGGTCCTCCCAATAGTGAGTGTGGAGGAAAACAGCATTATGGGAACACAGTGAGTGGGCTCTGTAAACACAGAGGACCTTCAGAAGTGGCAAAGCTTGTCAAAAGTCCCATGTAGCTGTGACAGGTTTTGCCCAGATGTTATTGAGTTTCATACAGGAGATGGAGTCATCTGGATAGTATCACGGAGATTTTTTCCCAAGAAATTCTTTGCTTCCTGTAGTAAAAAAGAGCAGCTAAAAGTTTCTGTTCTCACTTCAATATCTGAGTGCTTCATAACCCGCCATGGACAGTAACAAGTCCATGCACCCCAGTGCTAGGACTTGTTACTATCCCCACTACCTACTCTCCAGAGAAGCAAAATTAAGGTAAGACTGGGCAATGTGCTTAACATCACTCAGCAACTCGCTGACCGAGTCATATGGCTTCCATTGAGTCAGGTGAACTATGCCCTACAGGTATCTGTCCTTTCCCCACACAACATTTTTGTGTCATGGACTGACTGCACCCAAACAGCTTTTTTTTTTTTTTTTTTTTTAAAGCAGTGAAACTTATTTTTGTCTTCGGTGTTTTACCACAGCTGTTAGGTGAGGAGAAAAATAAATCCACCTGGCTGAGCTATTCACAAGCTTGTTCTGCCTCTCTTTAATGCTGGGCATCTGTGCTGCCTTATTCTCTGCAGCTGGCTGTCCTTCTCTGCCCACCTTATAAAACATGGAAAATCACCCTTCCCCCATCCAACTGTCTGGCTGAGGAAATGCTTTAAAGGGCAAAATTGCAGCTCCTTCAAAGGCTGATTCACAGAAGAACTTGAGCTTTGATTTATAATTAGAGCTCTGAAAACCTTTCATTACAAAGCTGGGAAGAGCTAGGGAAAAAGCCATCCTCACCTGTTTTCTACCTCACTTCACTATAAACCTGGTTTGTGTCTGTCCCCTGGCTCTGTGTTTGCAATGTTTTTGATGGTACTAGTATGAACCATTTTCAAAGGGAAATTTTAAGGCTAAGGGAAATGGGAAGCATCCTCTTTTCCCCACAATTTCAGGACAGGGATTTTGGTTCATTTGAAACAAGTGAAATGCTCAGGCTTTCTATGTGACTTTAAGAAAGGGCAAAATTTGCTCTTGCTTTTGTCTTCTCCCCTTCTTTTCCCACTCCCTCCCCTCCACAAACAACTATTATTTCTCCATTTCACAACCCTGGTGACTCTGGGAGTTACAATTTCATGTGGACACAGGCTGAACTTCTGTCTGTTCACAAGACAATTGGCTGTGATTTTGCTCATGAGCTGCCGTTTTACACAACATGTCTAATGCCACTTTACCCAGAACAGGAGAGAAGAAACCCCAGTGCCATGAAAACACTTGAGTTCCCTCTTGGCTTCACTCCCTTGAAAAAAAGAGTGCACACAAAAGTAAAAACCCACTTGTGAGGATACATCTTTGTATGAAAGGATGAGCACGAACCTTACACAAAAACAGTCCCTCTCCCTATGCATCTTTATAAATCTTTTTTTTTTTTTCTGTTTTTCTGCTCATATTCTTTGGCATCTCTTTCTTCCCTCTCTTTCTTTTCTCTTGCTCTTGCCTAGTGGTAGTCCTTTCCCAAAATATGTGTCCTAGGCCCCTCAGGATGGCTTTTTTTTTTTCCCTCTGAAAAAGGAAAAAAAAAAAATCTCAAAATTCTTCTAAAGAAAGGTTACAGAAATGTATAATCTCTCAACATCCAGAGGTAGGAGCTGCAGTCAGAAACTTGGATTTGAAAGAAAAGTAATATATTGGTTCTGTGCCATTTTTAATCAACCGTGCCACCTATGTCTCCATGGACCAAGCCACAGAGCTCTAAAACTCGTTGTCCATCCTTAAGCCCCCTGAATTTGTGCTTGCGCCATACATCCTACCACCATGCGCTTCGTCAAGCCTCTCCACATAAGAGGTGATTTTCTAGTGCTAGCACTGATCCTGTAGCGTGGTATCATGTACAATGCTATGCTCAGCTCAGCTAATCCTGTTGAGAAGGAAAAGAAGTCTGCACAGCTATTATACCTCTATCAACTTTTCTTACTGCTTCTAGCAATTAGTTCTGAAGTCTCGGAGGCTAATATTTGCGATTAATTCATGTACATAAAATGTATCATTTCTTCTGCTAGTAGTTATATGCCTTGGATTTATTTTTTTTTTCCTTTATCTTTTTTTTTAATTATATCAAGTGGCTGGATGTCACTGGTAATATTCAGGTATGACAACGTATTGCTTCAGTTAGTACTTTGTGAAGCTTAAGAGGGCAGCAGTTTCTCATTTTCTCAGTCATGTGCCACAGATAGCTATACTGGAAAAATAAGAATGAGTGATGTGGTTTTGATCATTTATCCAAGACCTCATGGTGCATGGAAAAAGTTTTTTGCAAGTAGACAGTGTATTTTGAGTCAGTTTTGAATATGTGGGTGACAAGAAAACCATTGGCAATAGAGTTATAGTTAGAGATGGAATAAAAATTAGCCACAAAACTTTGGGTGCCTATAACAATGCAAGGAAAAAAAAACAAGGAAAGAGATGAGGAGGAAGATGTTTCTCTGTGAAGTCATCAAGTGTAAGTGACACACACCTGTGATCTACAGCTATGAACTAGAGCTGAATCATGATTACTGCTGTGTAATGTGTAATGTCAAGGCTCTGGACATCAGTGGTCAAATATTCCAAGACCTGAAACTCAGGTTTTAAGGGAAACACTGTTTTTGCTGGCAAATACAGGGGTTAATCCTTTTAGGAACTGGAAAGTGGATTATGCTGGCAGTAAAGCAAACCTGTCATGACTTCTAGGGGGAAGCAGTGAGGACAGAAGGATCCATTCATTTTCAGAGTACAGTACATGGCACATTGCAAGGTATGAGAACCGTGACGGTTATGGTAGACTCGGAGGGGGAGGGCTTCTTGTATAGCTACCACCATACAGAGAGGGGCACTGGGTATGGCAGTGTTTATAGACTTTCCTTGAAATAAGGGATGCGTGTTTTGAACGGGTAAAATTAAGCAATCACATTTTTACTCTTTAGATGGGAACACTCAGTGTGGCTTAATCAATCACATGACAGGCATATCGGTTTTATTATCTTGTTTCCAAATGTGATCACTACCGGACATACCAGACCAAAGAGATAAAATGGACTTGGTTGGCTGGCCATAAAGTGTATGTGAATGGACCATTCATATTCTTCTCTGGCTCAATGTGTGTGACATTTTTATAATGGATACCAAACCTCATACAATGCAAATCTTGACTTCCCTGACCTACAAAAGTCAAAATACATCCAAAATCTTCACTGTTTGGCGCATGGAACATTTCATAAATGTCCATATGCATTTTGATTTGTTGTTTGTCCTCCCAGAAGCTGCAAAATGAAGGCACAGTCCAGTAGCTGGAATAAAAAAGTTATTCTTCATGAAACCATCTGACTCTCCTGTAGTTCTCTTAGAGTCTCAGGAACAGATCTTGAAGTTTGAAGTTTGACTACCTTGTTCTTAAAGAAAGATCTAAATGAGACCGAGTTTTTGATAGTTTAGAAAGAAAGAGAAAAGATATGGGACTGGACTGGAAGGCTGGAGCAGATTATTAGCAACATAATGGCATAATCATCACAAAAAACCTTTATCACACCTTCACTCTCCCTTTCCACTGAATTACTGAAACTATTACTTCTATTTCTACAACTTTCTGATTTAACTGTCCTCATGAGCTGCTGTAACCCAAATATTCTGCATACTGATATCCCACATCTTTTAGAATATGTAACTCTTTGGCATCCAGAAGTAAACACTAAACTCCTTGTATACTGTTTACCCTGACAGCATCAAAAGATGGACATAGAGTTAGCTTTCACAAAGGTTTCAATTTGAGTAGTGAGTATATTAAAATACATAAAAAACCCTCCAATAAAACTGAACCAGTAACAAGTTTATTTTATACTTTCAAATAAATCTGGGCAGTAGGTATGCTTAGGGAAAAATAGTGCAGAAGCATAGACTTTAGTGAAGACAAAAATCAATTCCACATAACACTGTTCCCCTCCCCCTCTTTGGAACAGACTGCATTGCCATCACTGTCAACTCTGTCACAGCAAAGACTAGCCTACGAGCTGTAACATCTCCCATGTGCATATCACTAATTAGCTGCAGCGGAGAAGCATGTTCAGATTTTAACTACACAGAATAACAACCCAAGCGTACGGATTATGACAACAGACAAATTTTAATGTCTTGGAGTCATAAAGTGTTGGTAGCTGTGGCATTCCTCAACCCACACAGAAAACAAGGGGAATGTTTTGCACTGTTAATACTTCTTCTGATTTCAGGTTCCCATGGGCTTTGCAAAGGGAGAGTGACATTTATCCCAGCTCCTTGGACTAGCCACAAGGTCTGGACGTCACTTACGTTCCACTTAAGGGTTTAAATGGTGCATAGGTTTTCTGTGTGTGGGTGGATTGCACTCCTAATGAAGTGTGCCTCCCTGGGAAGTAGGTCTAATTAAACCCCATTTGCAGATGAGGAAAGGAAAGCATTAAGGGGTGAAATGACTTGCCCAAACTTAAAATGAAGCTGGCACATAAGTAAAAAATCTCCATACACTCATGAACTTTTTTTACAGCATCACAGAGTGGTTGAGGTTGGAAGGGACCTCTGGGGGTCATCTGGTTCAGCCTCCCTGCTCAAGCAGAGCCACCTACAGCAGACTGCCCAGGACCATGTCCAGGTTTCTTTTCAGTATCTCCAGGGATGGAGACACCACAACCTCTCTGGCAACCTCACAGTAAAAAAGGTTTTCCTTATGTTCAGATGGAGCCTCTTTCCATCCTCTCTATCTTTTTTTTTTCTTCATTCACCAGTGGTCAGGACAAGTGCCAGGATGGCTGAGAAACTCAGTGGCTCCTTGCTACCTTCACAAAATAGGAAGAAATGCAGTGGCAACTTGCCTGTTGTCCATTTCTCCCAGGGAAAAAAGATGGCCTGGCTTCTAGTTCCCCACTTTGGGAAGGCCAGTGAGGACATGCTATGGGAGATTTTATCATCATAAATTATAAAATCTGGATCTTCCTTCCACTCTACTGTCTGTACTGTTAAGCAAGGTCTGCTCAGACTGAAGAAAAGCTGGTTTTTACTTCCCTACTGTATACATCTTACCTAGGTGAACAGGTCTGTAGGCACCTTTTTCCTCCTCATCAACATAATTTCATTTTCTTTTTCAATCATTAGTCACAAAATTGCCTTGCTTTTCCTTATTGCATCACTGCAAATCTTCTTTTTAACCTCTTAACAACCTTCTCGGCTCTTATTGCCTCTCATCTTGACTGGTGTCACTCTTGTTGTTGCTTTTGTCTTGATCCATATCAGGCAATGCAACATGCTGCTGTGAAAATCATTGTTCCTTGACACTCCTGCATGAACTTCTTCGTGTTGTTCAGTGACATAAGTCCCTGTTACAGCTGAGATACCAAGAGGTAGGGATAAGGGGAGCAGGAATGTGGCAGAGCATTTGGAGTTGCAACACACTCAGATTCTGCCTTCTGACTCTCTAGAGTATGGTCCTGCTCAAATGCCAGCTCTCATCCACTCCTTTTCTTGCTTGAACTCTACTATTTACATATTGCTTCACACCTTTCATGAACTCAGCCTCTGGCCTCCAGCGCGCATAATGACAATGATTACTTCTCAAATATATTTTAAAAAACCCCATATCTTTTATGAAATGTTCTGTAATCTCTTTGCAGGTTTCTCTCCTTTGCTTCCCCCATCTTTTTTCTCAGTGATGACTCAGTTGCTGAGAGCACCCTGAAGAGAAGCGTAAAATGACTTTCAAGAACTCAGCCTAGTGAGAGCATTCTGTAAAGAGCTGGATTTGGTTTTATACATATTTGACCCCAGCATGAGCCAGTGGGAGGAGAGAGCCAAATGAAGCATGTTTCTTTGCTGTTCCTGAACTAAGAAAGCCATAGAAAACCTTTTTGTTCAAGTGGAGGAAAAATCCCTATGTGGCAGGGAAAACATGAGAATATCATGTCATGCTTTATAGTCACCGTGCATGCCTCCTTTTATGTTTAGAGGGGAGTGAGCAAATGGTCTAAAATCTTTTCTGGGGACTGAGAGAGGAATGTGGAGGTAGTTTGACTCTAATTGTCTAACGTGCTGTTGCATGAGCTATATACCAGAAGTGAGCTGAGCTGTAGACCTGAAGAAAGTTCCTTGTTGGAGACAATGGGGAATGTCATCGGCCGGATATTAGTTTTTAACTGCGATCTCCCTCTGGAGACAGTGTTGAAAGAAGCTTGGTTTTGTGAAGAGAAGCACGAGGGTGAGGGAACCAGCTGGCAACAGGAAGAGGAAGGATAAGGCAGTGAGGCAAAATATGTTTTCTGCTGTTGCAGCACCAGGTTAGGACAGCACCTCTGTTGACATCAACACACCAGGGTATTGTCCACCTTTTACTGCTGCTTCTCACTGACCTCATAAGAAGATGAAGTCTTCTTTGGTCTCCCTTACGAGGCATAAGTGAGAACACTGACTCAGAATGAAAGGTGATTAAATGCTGGAGAGAGAAAGGAGAGAAGCAGTCAACCTTTTGCAGGTACTGTGCTGAGAGATGTCTCTGAAGTGTAGTGGAGGAAGATCATGCATCTACTACAGTGTCGTCTTCTGCCCAAATCCATGTCTCTCCCTTTTGCCTTCAAATGTCCCTGATTCTGCTACTGACTCGCTGTTTGGCTGTGTGGAAGTCTCTTCAGCTCTTTTTTTGTTACTGTTTTCCTGCTTACCTTCCGCTTTATTGTCTACCTAAAACTATTCTTGGTTTACCTACTGATGGGGCTACAGACCCTGTAGAAGGAGAGGGGTTTCCAGCCTCTGCATTGAAGACTAAACATGCTAAATCACTTGTAAGCAACCTGCCCGGGTCGGAAATATGATGATGTCTCTTGGTGGCCCCAGCTTTGGCCTGAGAAAGAGTTTAACTCCGAGGGATCTCATAATTCAAAGAGAAACTAAGTTTAGGATTAAAAGAACATGAGGTAGATCATTTCTGGATAGCCTATAAATATATTTATGCAAGGTATGTTATCTGGAGTTGTCATGGTTTAGCCCCTTTAGCCCCAGTCAGCAACCAAGCACCACACAGCCTGGTTCACCCTCCACCCCTGGTGCGGTGGGGGAGAGAATCTGAAGAGCAAAAGTAAGTAAACTCATGGGTTAAGATAAGAACAGTTTAATGATAATAGTAATAATAATAATAAATATTAATAATAATAATAATAAAAATTTTAAAATGGTAATGAAAAGGAAAACAATGAGAGAGAGAAACAAAACCCAGGAAAAACAAGTGATGTAACCGCTCACCACCCGCTGACCAACACCCAGCCGGTCCCCGAGCAGCTATCACTGCCCCCCCAGCCAATTCCCCACAGTTTATATACTGAGCATGACATCATATGGTATGGAATATCCCTTTGGCTAGTTTGACTGTGTCCCCCTCCCAGCTGCCTGTGCACCTGGCAGAGCATGGGAAGCTGAAAAGTCCTTAACTAGTGTAAGCACTACTTAGCAACAACTAAAACATCAGTATGTTATCAGCACTATTCTCATACAAAATCCAAAACACAGCACCATACCAGCTACTAGGAAGAAAATTAACTCTATCCCAGCTGAAACTAGGACAGGAGTCTTTTGCAATCAACCACTAAGAACAGCATCTCAGTGAGACAGAAGTCTGTAGACAGCATGGATGTGCAGGCAGCAGGAAATAGATGCGACACTTGGGAGATCAGAGATATCATTCTTTACGTACAGCTGACACGTTGGTTTTGTCGTTGAGTAAATCACAGCCCTCATTGGGCCAGCCAAAATTGATACCTCAGCTTCCTCCTTTTAGTAAAATTACAGTAATGAACTTTCCTTTACCTGTGAAGTACAAGATCTACAGGTTAAAAGATCTACTATTTTTGTTAGCCATTCAGAAGGTATGGCTTCGTCTTTACATATCTTTTTCATGCACATTTCTTTTATAAATTCTCTTTTTTCATAATTTCTTTCTTAAGGATCTTTTTGTCTTATCCCTTTTGTTCCTCCTAAGGTCTTAGATGACAGCATTTTTCATTACATTCCCTGCTTTTTTAATCTCTTTGTCTCCATTTATGTAAATCTGGCATGCGAACTGGCAAGATGATGGAGTTATGAAAATCCTTGGAGCCTGCTTTAAAATCTCATGAAAGTCTAATTAAATATTGCACACTGGGAAAGACATATTTTCCAATGTATGTGAAAAAATTAAGTTGGTTGACATGAGCACTAGGTCTTAGATCTAATGTTTCCTGACACAACAAATTTCTGGTTAACCAAGATTTCACAGTGACTTTTCCCTTCTGTTGCACATGGAGGCATGGTTTAAGATAAGTCCATAGTTTCTTGTTTGTTTTGCTCCTTACCAATGTGAAGATCAAAACAAAACATGAGCCATTTTACTTCCCTTCTGCCCCCAGGTTGTTTGGTAATCATTATTATTATTATTATTATTATTATTATTATTATTATTACTACTACTGTCATTTTCTTGTAATTTTAGTCTCTATTTTTTCTGCTTGCTATGTAAAGAGAATGAGCAGTGAATGAGGGGAGGCAATCTTTAAGTGAGATTATCCCTTTATCACAACAAAAGTAAATCTCCTAAATCCAACTGAAAATCCATCATCAGCTGAGATCATCTGTCAAACATGACAGCAATGGAGAAAAATGAATTCTGTCTCTACTTGCTTGATTCAAAGAAATCTAATGTAAAGTTTTTGTCAGTCCCTCTGCTACCGTGCCAGCTGGACTGTGATCTTGCTGGAATTCAGAATCTACATTTTTACTGCTAAATAAAATCTCCAGGAACCATTTTTTGGCCTGAAGGGCAATGGCACAAACTGCCTGCATCCGTACTTCATAGTACTTGGCTCTGGGTGGAGGCAAGTTTTGGCCCTGGAAGGGACAAAACTGGCTGGGATAGGGTATGGAGATTTTGCAAGGAGATGGGAGCCAAAACTGTCTATAGTGAGTATGGGAGATAGCCCCTGCTACTCTCTGTCACCTGAGCTGCATGCTCCCTTCTGGCCCTTGTGCTAGCCTCCTGACCCATGCCTCGCCATCATTTTGGAGAGTGCTAGTGGACCAAACCCATCTCAGGGCACCATGCTACCACTTGCAGAGGATGATTTCATGGCAACCTAATGGCTGCACATTCTCCCTAGCCCTCCTGTATTTAGCTGTAGGGATTTAGAGAGTCTCAGTAGGAGGATGTCTTGTCAGTGCCTGTATGCAGGCTGCCTCCAAAAAAACCTGGGGTCTTCTACTGAATAGGATGCTCTGCCTCAGACCTCACTGATAAGTACAATAGCTGGTTGGTTTGACAGGCAAGGAGATCTGGGTGAAGGAAACTAATGCTGTGAGCTCAAAGAAGTGACTCTCGAGGAACTGTGTCCTCTTCCTACCCCAATCAAATTACCTATCATCTTTTCAGCATCAACTGGTGAGACTGACAGAAAGTTTAGGTATGTTCAGGCATTTGTCTCGGTTCAAAACTCCCACTGAAGCTGTGGGAATGATGCTGTGGAGGGAAGCCTTGCAGGCTGGCCATAAGCCATGATGAGAGTTCCCTTCCCTCCTCCAGATGGGTGTCTCTGTGCTGTGTGCTGCTTGGGTGCTGCGGGAATGTGCTGCCATGTGGTCCACAGAATAAGCATTATCCAATTTTTATAATTGGATAAAAGTCCTTGGAACCTTATGAAAAACTCGGGTATTTTAGTCAAACTGCTGCACTCAGGGTCTGCGTAAATAATTAAATTTTTGTGAAGCACTAATTTTCATGGTCACTTTCAGTTGCAAGCTTTTTCTCTTTCACCCCTAATCTGCAAAGCATCTTCAGGCCACTCTTCTGTTCCACACTGGAAAGGGCTGCGTATCAGTATTGGCTGAAAAAATTATGACATGAAGTTTATGATCTTTCAGATCAAATCTCTTGACAAATATTGTACAAATGCTGTTCATCAATAATAAAATGACTTGGGTTTAGAGGTCTGGAAGATGAAGATAATATATGGGAAAGACAGCACGAACAAACATGAATTACCAAGTAAAGGATTTCTAGAAGCATAGAACTGCTATTCTAATGTCCCAAATCAGTCCGTCTTTGCACTCTCAGGGTTAGAGTTTATGGATAAACTGAAGAGACCAGTCTGCAGCAGCCAGAAAGATGAAGTTTTTTTCTGTTTTTCTTTGGTTTTCAGATACAGAAGTGGCTTTCAGGGGAACCCTTGCATTAGGATCTTTGCCACAGATAAAAGTCACAATGATTTTCTGCATTCGTATCTGAGGTCAATGTCGTATGAACTTCAGACCAGATTTACAGAGCACATTTCATTTTTCTGGAAGCAAGGCATTGCTAGGTTTTGATGGTAGAAGAGATCTCAAAACACTCATTTAAGCTGCACAGGAGCCCAGCCGAAAGCTTTTATCACCTTTTTACAGATGGGAAAAGAGTACAAATCATGTGTGCAGAGTCATAGTGGACAGGTGCAAGAACCTGAGGACCCTCCTCTTCCATGGCAGGTTCACACCACTTGTTCTATCACAGTGGAAAAATCCAGCTGGAGTTTGGGTTTGGTTGTTTGAACCCATTCCAAATCCATAAAACACGCAGCAGTGCATTTGAAATCTCATCAGTATGGCCTTCCAAGTGAGAGAGTGCCAGCCCTCTGTGCATCTGACTGAAAGTTTTTCCATGGGAGATTTCAGTTCCTTGCCCACTGGTCCCACTGGGACCTAGAAATGTTATGGACATAACAGATGTGATGGATAGTTATGCAAATATAGTGAGATCTAGTATTGTCAAAAGATTCCGTTTTATGGGTGTCTTGTTTAAACTAGATCAGCTTGGGTTTCCTTTGTTTATAACAGGTTTCAACGATCGTGTCTTCAAAATGTCAAGAGTAAAACTCTCAGCTGAGGGTGATTTCACTCTGTTCCAAGCAACAGCGGAGATAATAAAGTCAGCAGGAGGCACCATCTTGAATTAACTCAGAACATTATTACACTTTTTTTATTCTTTCCACTTCATTAACATGGAAACCTCAAGATAAAGCCAATTTTCCATTGTACTGAGAAGAAAACCCATGCTACACAAGAATAAGCACATAAATAAACAAAACAGTATAGTCTTCACTTTACAGAGAGGGATCTGAAGCATACAAAAAGAAATGTGCAAAAGGTCAAGCAGGAGTTGGGCAGCGTAGGGCTGGAAAGCAAACCTGATTTTCTGAGTCTTATACCTCCATCCTAACTACATAAATAACCTTCCAGCCTCAGTCAGGTAGTTGTATCCCTTACATTTGAAGGGATAATGCCAAGAAAAAAGCATCCTCATATATTTCTTACCTTGTTGTAAATACATGCATGGTGCAGCTAATGCATTTTCAGTTGCGCTTGATTTCACTGAGCCCTGATTGAAATCCAGTAACTCCTTGTGGCTTCAGTACACTTTGGGATGTTTCCTGAGCTGTCTGTGGCAGGCAAAACCTTGTCATTTCCATCTGTAGCTAGCTTGTCACAACTTTTACACTTCATGAGAGAGTCTCATTTTCATTGCTAGATGTGTTTTGAAAGTACCTTCCCATACTGAAAGCAGAGCTCCATAATGGACTTCGTTAAGGTAGAACTGTTTTCTCCTAGGAGGTTTCAAAGCATTTTTCTCTGTCCTGTATGCTGCTTTATCTGGCAGACAGGCATGTCCTTATACAAAAGGGCATTCTATAGATAGATGTTTCACACTCAAAAAAAATTTTAAATAAAGTATCAAGTAAAACACAGCTTTCTAAACTATACTCTGCCTGTCACTTCTCTTAGTCTATTAGCTCTCAAAGATACAGAAAACTGGGTCTTCTTTTGCTCCCTCCTTGTAAGTGAGTGCTGTTTTTGAAGTTTCTTCTAAAATCATGTTAACAGGGAAGAGATTTTTATATTATTTCCCCTCAGCTTCTCCTTCCCCCTCCAAAGCATAGTATTTGTTTATGGTTTAGAAGCATTACTTAACTTCATCTGAACTTTCAAGCTATCTAGATCTCCCTATGAGGCTGAACTTTCCAGCTTGATTGACACCTTCATCAAACCTCCATCTCTATGTCTGTGTATCAGAGATGGTTCTAACTTCCGTGGCTCAGTGCCAAACCAATCTCATCTTCCCACTAGGAAATACATCAAGGAGGGCCTGAACACATAAGGCTGGTAAAGTGTGGAACTACCCTGTTATCAACAAGATGAAAGCTCAGCCAAGCTGGAGGCAATAGGAGTTTCAGTTATGGCTGCATTGCAGGTGCAGCCATTCATAGCTCTGTGTCACTTTTCCTGCCATCCCACGATAACATCTCCTTTGCTGTGTAGGTGACAGCTTTCTCTTGCAACAGTGTTCCTGACTGCAGTACAAAACATGGCTAGCTCTTTTTGGACAGGTGACTAACAGGGCTATGAATTGGCAACTAGACTCACAAGGCTCAGGATGTTTTGCTGAAAATGGGCCTCTCCCTCAGTGTTCAAGACAGCTCTAGGCATGCCTGGATATGCAGAGAAACAAGGATAGCAATGGACCATGGAAGTTTTAAATGAAAAAGATCCCTTTTTCAGTGATTAAAACAAGCTAATAATCTCAAAGGCTTTTCTTTACATGGCATGCTAATGTAACTCTTTCAGGTAGGCAACTTAATCCATTACTGCCTGGGAAGAAAAGCTAACCCTCTTGATTGTCTCACACATCTTACCATACTCAGGAGCAGCAAATAGTAGGCAGTGGATGGCTCTTTTACAACGAACTCATCTGATCTGTTCATCCACTTGGCTTCTCAGACCTGAGGGCTTTAACATGACTATGCTGGTGTCCCAAATGTAGGGGGATAAGCGAGGCTGTGCCCTATCAGTTCATCATCTAACAGGCTGTGCTGGTTTTGGCTGGGATAGAGTTAATTTTCTTCATAATAGCTAGTACGGGGCTATTTTTTGGATTTGTGCTGAAAACAGTGTTAATAATACAGACATGCTTTAGTTACTGCTGAGCAGTGCTTGCACAGAGTCAAGACCTTTTCTGCTTCTCACCCCACCCCACCAGTGAGTAGGCTGGGGGTGCAGAAGAAGTTGGGAGGGGACACAGCCGGGACAGCTGACCCCAGCTGACCAAAGGGATATCCCATACCATATGATGTGATGCTCAGCATATAAAGCCGGGGGAAGAAGAAGGAAGGGGGGGACGTTCGGAGTGATGACGTTTGTCTTCGCAAGCAACCGTTATATGTGATGGAGCCCCGCTTTCCTGGAGATGGCTGAACACCTGCCTGCCGATGGGAAGTAGTGAATGAATTCCTTGTTTTGCTTTGCTTGTGTGCGTGGCTTTTGCTTTTCTTATCAAACTGTTTTTATCTCCACCCACGACTTTTCTCACTTTTATTCTTCCAATTCTCTTCCCCCCATCCCAGTGTGGGGGGAGTGAGCAAGTGGCTGTATGGTGCTTAGCTGCTGGCTGGGGTTAAAACATGACACAGGCTCAAGGAAGGTGAAAGTTTGGAGAATCCTTTCTGCCACCCATAAAAATTAGTAGAAAATGCAGGTGCATGCATGTTAGTTCGTAAGTAGAAGAAAGAGATGGACAATTCAGGTTGATGGTGGCAGGGAGGGAGGCTCGAGACAAGTATGTGTCATTTTCCTTTGGAGAGACCTCTTCCTGTGCATAGTATTTGCCTTATTAAAGGACATACTGTGTTTTTCAGGTGCCTTTTTCTGTGGCCACCACTTTTGCTGTTACCCTTCCAAACAAGGTCAGTCCTCTGCCTGCTGTGAGCCAATTATTCTCTTACTCCAATTTGCTCAGCCATCGTTAACCATAATCAATGAAGGGAAGAGCTGTCACAGTCATGATTGAGATGAATGACATGGGTACTGCTCCGTCTTTGGAAGCCCAGCTTTCGTGAGACTCATGCAGAGAGTGCTGCTCATGACTCAGTCAGATGCTCTCAGTCAGTCCCTGCCCTAATATCATGGCATAGTGAGAAAAACTGAGCTTTTGTGCTGTTTGAACATGATGTTGCTTTAGCCGTTAAATAGCTCCTGCAGAATACATTTCTCATTTCCCTGCCTTTGCATACAGTCACACATACACAGAGTACGCTGCATACCAAGCTACAGGCATTTCAGCCTTGCAGGGCTGAAATTACCCATCCCCACTCCTAGCTTTGCAAAGAGCAGCTAGCTGTTCAAAATAATTGACTGAATAAAAGAGGGAAATAACTAAGCTGTCCACTCCTAAGCTACTGGTCTACGATTGAGGGCAGCTAAGTTCAGTTCCCAGCTTCCCAGTTCCCAAAATAAAGCACCCTACATGGGTTATGCTGAGCAAAATGATGCTGTGCATGGGTTTTTGATCTGTCTCTAAATGAGCCAGTGTGGATCTTGAGCACAGTGCAGCCCTGCCTGTGTTGTCAGCTGTGCTTGAAACAATTAGAAAAGCTGGACTGATTTAGTCTGCATGCAGGGCCATGCTGAAAAGATTCTACCACTTCCAGGCCTGGACTAACATGGGCTGTGATGCTCAAGGCTCTGTACACACAACAGCTTACACGGAGCTAATTAGTGTATGTCCAAAATGCAACTTCCTTGCTTGGGGTTTTCATCCTTTCTACGTCCCTAGGCAAGTCATGTATCCCAAATTCTGAAACAATGTAAATTAGGGATTTAAATATCTGGGCTGATTTGTAGAGATGAAGTGGAATCCCATTTCTCATTGACTGAACTGTGGGCATTCACCTGAAAAGAGAAAACAAAACCAGGCTATTTAGTTTCAATTTTACTTTTTTTCTGCTTATCTGCCCCAGCAATGATGAAGAGGCACTTCATCTAAGTTTGTGATTGTTTGAGGTACTCTTATTGAGAGATCTGTATACCAAATCTAGCTATAAAGACCTCATTATTGAGTTATTGTTGTTATTTATAGTATAAATTATTTCTCTTCTGCCTTAGTATTGTAGAGGTAGTAGACTCCTTTGTATGCAAACAGTGTCTGAATCTCAAGGACCATATCTTGCCTCGAGTTTCACTGATGGAAATCAGAAGTAGCTCTGTTAAAGTTGCTGGAGTAATTGTGACTTTACCCTAAGGCAAATGAGAACAGAAGGCGGCTTTTTGCTGCCTAAGTGGGAAGTTAAAGAATACTTTAAACAGGCTAATTTAAGGGAACAGGGAGGCTAACGCTGACAAGTCATTTCCATATTACACCTGGTAATATGCTTTACACTTGAAATGAAACATATGATCCCAAAACAGTGGAACCACTTGGCCATGTGGGATATAATAATCTTAGAGGTGACAACTGAACAATGGACTCCAGGCCTGAGCTGAGAAAATAATTTTTTTAAATAAGATTTTAATGTTACCCTTTAAACTCTCTTTGGTTAAAATGGCCAGCATCAGGCTGTCCATCTCATTTTAGCGGTGTAGTAGGTACAGCATAAATATACCTTTGGAGTTCTTACAGAAAACTGTTCCTGTATCTTTTGTTCCTTTACTGCTGAGCGTGCTGCCGTCTAGCGCAGGCACGCACCCCGGTTGAGGAAAGTGGCTAGGTTATTTTGGACTGTGGGATACAGATGAGAAATTACAGGGAGCATCTTTGTGGTCATGAGGGTGAGAAGCGGTTCTGTGTGATATTACCCCCGCCACCATCCTCCAAAGCATTTTTCACAAAGTCTAGAGTAACGAACTGTTGTTCTGCTTCCTCAGGAGATGTGCTTTCCTCAAGTGTCTTTCCCATGAAGAAGGTTTTAACAGCATATCATTGCTATTATATTATTTATTATATCTAATTATATAATAATTATATTAGGGTATGGTGGTGGGATCAAGCATTCATAGGGCTCATTTGCCCACATGTAACAATTTACAGCCCTAAGCCCTTTGTTCTGGAGGCAATTCAAAGTGTCTCTCGTTCTGAGAAAATATTTGATTTTTGCTGCCTTGAAAAGGCATGGATTTAAATGTTTTCGTGAGCTGTGGCCACAGGGCCTACTCCAGAATCCCCCCCCAAAATCAATGCTGAACATCCTGGTTCATTGTATGTCTATTGAAAAATTGCAGCAATCTTTATTGTTCAGCAGGAATGAGAGTGCTGTATAATTAAATTAGAGCAAGGCAAACACTGCAAGAAAGTTTCTGTGAATAAATACATTTAATCAGTTTATTTCTATTAAGATTAAGTACAGCTCTCTTCTGTATTCACTTGGTGTTGCCACCTGATTGTTGTGCAACTGGCACAAACTTGAAAGGCAAATTTCAAAGCTACATGCATACATTTTTCCAAAATTCAGAAATTTAAATCCTCACATACTAATATTTGCATTGCAAGAGATCATCCAATCAAGGAAAATGAATCGTTAACGTTTCTAAGTTATTCAGGTTGAACTTCAAAATTTTTGTGATCAATCCCCGGCTTCAAAATGTTTGAAATAGTATCATTACAATACAAATGTTTCTGAGTGAAACACAATTTCTTGATGAATATTTTGCTAGCAGGTTAGGGAAGTTCTCCTCAACACATACACCAAAAAATAATAACAATAAAACATACATATACGGTCTTCCCCACTATTGCCACAATAAAGCTGTAAAAAAGAGAAATGAGAAATAAGGAAGTCTGTTAGCACATATAATTCGCTCACTATTTCCAGACTGATTTTCCACCCCTGCTGTCATCTATTCTTGATTTTTGTGATTCTAAGTTTAAATTTCTTCAGGCCATACAGTATCCATCATGTCCTTTGGGAGGCTATTCTTCAACCTATTGGACCAGAAAAGAAACATTTTTTTCCAGATTTGCTGACTGAATTTTCCTCTGCTCAGTATTATTCAGTGACAGTGGATTATATTTCCTTTTATAGTCTTAAATAATTTATTTTATCCTTATTATTTACAGTCTTTGCCTTGCATGACCTCTTTTTATCCCACCTATTCAGTTCTTTTAATATTTTTTTTTTCAGGAGTCCATCTGTCTCTTAATCATTTGTTGTTGCATTTCTCTGAGTCTTTTCCAATTTACTGGCATCTCTCAGGCTCTAAGATGCTTGTGACTTTATGCAGTGTTCTTAGGGTGGGCAAACCATTCACTGATTTAGCACAGCCTCTTTGGTACAATGTCCTGGGCTTTCAAACACACAGCATCCACCATTGCTTTCAGTATACATTCAAATACCAGTGCACAGGCAACTGTGAAATAAGGAAAGGAGCGAACTGACAAGTCAGGGTGTTTTGTCCATGCCCTCTGGAGACTCCCTGGTCAACATTAGGGTGAGCACCTCATATGCCCTGAACAAAGAAGCAGGTCAGCCCCAGTCATTTGAGTGGCTTCACTTTACATTCTCTTTTTCTCCATTTGCTCACCACCAAGTCCTTCCCATTATCCCCTCCCCAAAGAAGCACAACCCTGGTTGCTTTTTCCCCTCTAGCACTGGTTTTGTTGACTGTATACCTTTAATTAGTATTTATGTTAGGTCTGCCCTGGTAATTCCTACCTTGGTTATCAATTTTGCCAAGCTTGCACCTCCCAACTGTTGCATATAGCATCCTACAGTTTTACATGTGCTGCCCTGTCAGTTGTGCCCCAGGTCAAGGTGGGCCATCTGCACATACATTACTCCCCTTTTGTTAACCATAGCATCCTGCAGTTCCTCATTTTGCTGTCTTCTTAGCAGCACCATGATTCAGGATTAGCTATCTGCGTGCATCCCTTAGCACATCTTATTATGGACATTACACCACTTTCTGTAAATTAGGATGACAAGTTTTGCATTGGTATGCCTCAAAATTGAGCATTATGGTAGAGCTAATCTGTTATCTATAGCACTGACTATCTACTTTATTGTCATCCCCCCTGGAGTGATTCAGCCGTGTTGCTGGAGCAACACAGTTCTCATAACTTTCAGCTCCAACTTCCCTGTTCTGACCATCAAAATTGTAGTGATGTTTTAGAGAACCACAATAATAGATCTGCACCAAGAGCCATCAATTTGGCAATTTTCAGTCACTGTTAATTTGGTCCATCTGAAATGCTCACTCTTTCTTTCATAAAAATGAGGTGATAATAGGGTTAAAGATGGAAATGATGGTGAGACACTGGAGTTCTAGTCTGGCTCCAACACATATTCTGCATTACCATGGGCAAACCACTGGTCCCTGTCTGTACAATAAGATATTAAACTTATATATTCCCAAAAGACTCTGGGATCTTTGAAGAGGAGGTGTGACAGATATTCAGGATAGTTATTGTTGGCAGTTTCTTTGGGACTTCCTGCCACTCTTGCATTTTAATTGTAGCCAGCATAAGATGGCTGCTGATTCATACAGCGTTCATGGGCATGCTTATGGTGGCAACATGCAAGAGGACCTGTGTCATTAACAGAGTTACTAGGATATTCTAGGGGGTGAAAGGAAAGGATGGAAGAGGTGACAAGAGCTGAGCTAAAGCTGTGCATTGCTAAAATCCTTAACACAAGATGAAACATTTGTCTTCTGTGCTACACAAGAAAAGATATGGCAGCCGGTATTTTATGTTTCAGTTTACTTTATCTCCTGATATCTTTTAAAATTCAAGCATTGAGGGTAAATTGTGACTCAATGGATAATACTTAAGTTTTCTCATACCGCAGTCGGAAACTTTCCTCCACAGTCAGTTACTATAAGTATCCCTTTTGTGAGCCACTGTCAGTCTCATTTCGAAAAGCAAAGACATTATTTTAAGTTCTCACTCTTTGGCTTTCAATTTATCTCAAAGGTCCCATGTATTAGACTTTTAAAAGGAGTAAAATTAATAAACATGATCATTTATTATCCCAAAGGGTGTTTTAATTGTGATCCATGTTGGGAAATGTATATGTTAGTATAATACTAGTATTATATTTAAATAAAAAAGAAAATTCTTTGTGATTCTTCCTTCCGATACAGTCTCTCACAACCAGTGCCCCCACTCTCAGTGTATATGCAGAAACATGCATTTCTCCTGCCGCTGGTTCTGGCGGGGACTCTCTGTTAAAGATGGGTTTGCTTTCTTTTCCCACAGGAGAGTGCCTATAGAAAAGGAAAGGATGTTGCAAGAGAAGAAGTCTTTGTAAATGGGTAGTGGATAGCCTGATGGGTTCCTTATAAGGCATTGTATTAATAGGCTTTGGAAAAAGAGAATACTATGAACCTATTTCGCTCTTCTTAGACCAAGAAAGATACCATTGACTGATAAGTGCTATAAGCTAATAATTCCCCATGGTCTTGGGAGGTTTGCTATCAGTATTAAAATACTGATGTTCAGAAAGGAAGGACAATCTTCCTTCCTTCCCCTGATTAAAAGGAGCTGTATTCTCTTAATGCCCCTTGCAACTTAATCGATAAAAGCTGTCTCTTTCAACCTAGTTTCACTAGTGTTTAATATGTATGGCACATCCTTAACATTTGCTCTCTGTGCTGAAGTAGAGAAATATTCAGAAAATGAAAAATTACTGAAGACAAGAAACCTTGTGAATGGTGAAAGAATCTGCAAGCTTATCCCATTTACCTGAATCTCCCAAGAGTGCAAAATTTGGATGGATGCATGAGGATTTTCTGGTGGCATTCCAGCGTGACTGGGTTTTGCTTAGACAGAGCCCAGGCGCTGAAGTATTTCAGTGCTGAGCAAAAACAAAAAATAAAGGGGAGGTAGCACAAGTCTTTGGTTTTGTTGGTGAACCCCAAAGCAGCTTGAAGTTTGGCCTGAATGTTGAATAACTGTTCAGGTTTTGTATTTTATTAATTCAGACCAGTTAATCTAGTTTTAACAGCACATTCCATATTTCCATATAAAAGACAAGACTTCTGAGACATGCCCTCCCAACATTTACTCTGTATTTTCGCTGCCAGAAGGGCTGGAATAGTTAGCAGTTCCTTTTATTTTCTTCTTATTTCTTCCCTTTCTCCCTCCAGATATAAAAGATTGGTACATCCTCTCTTTTTATTTGTTATTCTTGGCCAGGCAGCGTACTGGATATGGAATAAAACTCTAGGGTAATAGTCCAGAAAGGTATTTTGTTTCCTGAAAGTATGTGAACTGTTAACTGTAAGAGTTTCAGGAAGACTGCTTTGATATGGTCCCCCACTAGGTGCTGGGAGTACTCAGCATTGTGAGTATGCTATAGGCATTGGCTTCATTTGGGCTGGAAAATTATTGCTGCTACCCTCAGTAAATAGGCCAAAACGATGTCTACATCAGAGGGTCAGGGCTCTGGGTGCCAGGAACAGGACCCTGTGAGCTGGACGCAGAACTGGGACTGTTCATTGCCCAGTCACGTGTGAGACCCTCATTTCCCTCTTCCACTCTGATGAGGCAACTAACACCTGCCTCGAGGTGACATGGTGAGGGTGATGTAACTGCTGCTCTTCTGGGAAGGTCGTCATCTAAGAGAGACCAAATGTACACTCATGCATAAGGATAGCCAGCAGCATGAAGCTGCTGTGTGAGCAGAAGACAAGGAGCCAAGAATGGCCTTTTACACAGAGCACAGGTCGGAGCAGAGTAAACGAGGCTTGGCCTCTGATCAGGGACGTCCCTTGTTGTACGAGCATCCTGAGGGCTGCTCTGACATCCACACTGTCTTAAGCCTGTGCTCTGCATTAATAACCTGACTCTAGGCACCATCCTGAGAGCCTTTTGCAAGTATAACCAGGAAAAGCCTGGGCATGCATGCCAGAGTTGGATCCTGCCAACGTGGGAGCAGTTGCTGCATAGCTGAGATGACAAAACCTGCTTTCAGCAGCCAAACAGCTTGGGCTGGCTGAGTCCCTGCAGGGGCTGGAGTCCTGGCAAGCAGGCTTGGGGATATTCTGCGACTGCTGTAATTCAGGCACCCAGCAGACATTTCCAGTGAAAGAACCCAATTTAACATGGGCATTACCTGCTAGAGGTGCACTGGGAAATGTCAGGAAAGATGAGTTTTGGCTAATGTGCTCACTGACACTTGGGAAAGGGCAATGCAGGCTAAGGGTAGGCAGACTGACAGCTGTGATGGTGTACCATGTACCCATGATTGGTTTTGCTAGTCTGGGAAAGGTATGCACTTACTTATGCCAAGATAACTAATGGCTGAGTTTGCATTTCCTTTGCTGTTGGTCTCTCTAAGACTGGATTGGGTTCTGTGCCTACTGCTGCCTGCAGGTTTAGCTGTGAAAAAGCAGATGACACAAGTTTGGATCTCAATGGTAAGCAGAGCTCCCATATGAAGCACAAATATTTCAGGGTGTTGTAATTAGAGCACACTGAGGGAGCTCAGCGAGCAAACCATTTTAATTAGTATCATTAATTTGTTAGTTTTAGGAGGAAAAAATATGAAATGTGCTTTTTAATGTTTTAACTGCCTTCAGATATATTGCTGTAGGTACATAGAAATGGTGGAATGAACAGAGACTAGAGCTAAGAGGGAGCTGGAAGCCATCTCAAGAGGTCATCTTAACCCATCTGTTTACTCCAAAGCAGAATCAGCTATACCCAAAGCGTCCCTGACAAGCGCTTGTTTTATCTGTTCTTCAAGAACTTCAATGAAAAGATAGCACTGCTTCCTACGGAAACTTCTCCAGTCCTTCACTAGCCTTACTGTTAGAATATTTCCCTTACTTCCTAATGCATTACTTCCTGTCCTATCCACCAGGTGTACAGACAGATTAATCCCTTGTTCTTTGCAGGATGCTTTTGCATTCCACATTATGTTTTCCTGAAATATTTTCTCTGAGCTGAATAATTCAATTTTTCCTCTATTGTCACCGCCACCCCCGACTGGGTCACTTTTTTAGATATTTGGCCTTCTGATTCTCATCAGTCTTCTCAGACCAAATGATCCATATTTTCTTGAAATCCTGTGCCTGAAACCAGACTCAGTATCCCAGCTGAGGTCTTATGAATGGAAAGGTTATTTTCAGTGTCCTAGGTCATATCGTTGTTCATATACCTAAGGGTGATGTTAGAGTCTGGGAACTGTTTTGATTTCCATGATATGCCACAACTGATTAAAATTCACTTTGTGACCCATTGCAGCCTTAAGAACATTTCTTGCAGAGTGAACACTTGTCCAGTTGTTCTCTGTCCTGTCTGAGGTGGAGTATTCCTGCCTTACTGAACTATCTTGCACTTGAGCTTATTGAATGATACCTTTTTAATTCCAGACTGATTTGCCTTTTTGCAAAGATCACTTTGTATTCTGTTAGCGTTTTCTGGAGTGCTGCAGCCCCCCTCAGCTTTATGTCATCTGCAAATATAGTAGGTGCACTCTATTCCACCACTGGGTCTATCAATGGAAGTAGAGAGAGCAGGATAGTATCAGACTCTCTGAAACCAGACTTGAGGCATCCTCCAGTACAACAGAGGACTACTAATCAGAATTTGCTAGGACAGATCTGTAATAATGCATGAATATTGCTTAACAGTCAGAGTATGTGGTGAGCCCACCTCTGAAATATGATTCATTTCTCAAACTGAACCTGAACCAAAACTATTGTTAAAAAGTCATTGATTAGCCTCAAACTAAACTGATTCAAACTGTTGATTTTTTCCTGAAGTGGAAGTGAACCTTAACTGTTCCGGGCAGCTTTGTGGATCTCAAACTGAAATTAAATGGAAAGGTATCAGTTGCAAATGGACACAAACTGAAACCTAAGTTAAAGAACACTGATTTAATTCCCTTCTTACAATAGTTTAATACAGGCTGCATTTCTTTAGCTTGCCCATGAAAATGCAAGGAGACACTGACAAAAGCCCATCCTAGATCAAGGCAAGCTACAGAATATAGAGGTAAGGAGATGGTAACATTTGCTGTAGCCAAAGCTGGAATGAGCCCGAGTTCCTCGGTCACCCTCTCACATAAATGCAGAGACCAGGACCCAGCAAACTTCATCCTTTGTCCCCATTTCAGCCTCTGCTGCTCCTGCTTCCCCATCCACAGAAAGGGGGAAGAAGAGACTTCTTCCTTGGGCATGTTTTGGTGTTTAAGTGAACTCACAGTTTGAAGCTTGTACGTGCCCCAGTTTTGTGTTAAAGTACCCTGCTTCACCCGTCACCATCACAGCAAAATTGAACTGAAAGAGCAAGAGCAAGTACAGCACCCAGCATTTTTAAGTTCTTCCTAGAAGCAAGCATAAATATGTAAGGAAGATAATTCTGCTGCCATTACACTACTTTAAATCATGGATCAAATTTGACATTGGGGAAGTAAAGCAGAGAGTGAAAATTGCCTTTTCTTTAGTAGCAGAAAATATGTCAAGCTACCTTTTGAGATACCGTTTTTACGTGCACGGATAACAAAGCTCCAAGTGATGGTCTTTAAGCCGCTGGAGAAAGTATGTAGGGCATGTTTCCAGTCAATGTTACTGAAGACAAAACACAGCCCTGAGCCTTTCAGACTTTCTTTGTGGGGCCTAACAGCCATTGGCTTCTTGAATGCGATCAAGGGAAGGGACTGTGTAGCAGAGGACGCCTCTCCCATCTAGTTCCTATTGTTTTGTTGAAGTATAGAAGGGGACAGACTTAGAGGATCACTTAAAGGAGTTAGACAAGTTTGGGACTGAAATGGGAATTTTTAATGCTTGTATCAGAAGTGTGCTTTTTTTTCTTCCATAATTTTAGTAACTATTCTACAGTTGCCACAACTGGCAGGTTGTTTATATGTCATTACCTAAGATTTTCTCTGATTAATTTTATTCTTGTTGTTAATCTTTCATTCTCTTCCCCCTTCCCTGACGTTCAGACAGAGCTAACTTTTCTCATGGGAGATTAGCAAACTGGTCCATAAAAACTAAAAGTGACGCTGAATGCTAATCCATCTGTTAAAACAAACCAAATCTGAAAGTGTTAGGCGGTTTGAGGGTGTTTAAAGGTTTAGAGATATTTAAATGGTGGGAGCTCAGCTATGTAGAGGACATTTTTGCCAGCACAGCACTGGCAGTCTTAGTGGATGGGATTCAGCTGGGGAATAATCTTAGAAAAAATCAGGTAAATCTAAGCTCTAAAAATCTTTAGGATGTGCCCAACAAGCCTTCCGCTTCAAAAATTGTTGCCGTCATGAGAATGCCAATTGCCAGAATAGAAAACCTTCCCATGCTTAAACCTCATGAGCTAAAAGAAGAAAAAACAGCCAGAAAGGCCAAACCCCAGGCAGATTTCCCCTGATAGAGAGATGCTGGAGGCTCCTAGGAGTTTACAAGGGGCTTCACTGTTGCTTGTTCCATTTTACCTGGAAGGTGCTCAGACACTAAGGAGGGTCAAATCTGACCTGAGGTTTTTTTACTTGAGGGTGCAAAGTCTGACAGGGAAGGAGAATCTTTACCTGGGCTAAATCAGAGTAGCTTCATAAGAGTCCATACTCTCTCCTTTGCATGGCCTCTGCTAGAAAAAAAACTCTTGTACAGGGACTCACTCTGTGTAACATCTCACATCTGCAGCAAAGCACAGAAGGGCAGCTGGGTCTCTGGAGAGAGACAGGAAGGCTTCTCTTCACGTACAGGCATAGCACACAGAATGAACAGACCCCACCTCTTTTCAGTACCATTAACTGCATACCCCCCCAGCAAGTAATGCTAATTTATACAGGGCTGTCTAATGAAACAGTGTCCATGCAATGATCTTATGCTTTACAACTGCTGCTAAAGGCTATTTGATCATACTTTCCCAAGGTCAGTGCACAAAATCATAGCTGAAAGAAAAAGGCACCTGAGTAATTTGCTCTGTCCAATAAGGATTGTTCTGACCTTCCTTTTAAGAGGGTTTTAACCTGGTTATTGGTGATACACCTTAAGTTATCTTTAAGGAGAGGTGTTTTTTCTGCAATGCAGTTGAAGAATTCCAACCTCTTTGCATGATGCGCTTTCAACTGCAATTAAGTGGTGCCTGTTTTTCAGCTGAGTTAGGTTAAAACAAATGGCTCCTTCTTTACAGAAAATAAATATACAGCAGCAATGACAATAAAAATCAGCTGCTGCTTATGCTGGGGGAAGCTGCTGCTGGAGGAAGCTGTGTCGCTGAGCAGCCAGCCCTCAGCAGCGAGCGCCAGCGCCTGGGCTGGGAGCTACACCCAAACCCAAGCAGAAGCAATTCAGCAGCTATATGTAGATTAAGTTTTGATCATGACCCACAGAAAAAGACATGTTTCTTCTGAGGGATCACAGATGAAGTTCATAAAAGATTATTTGGTAACACCCTAACACTCTTGCCTGGAGTATGTGACAGCCGAGACATATAATTACTAACTAAATGCATGGCAGCCATCACTACTGGAATTAAAGCCAAATGCTTCACTGGCTTTTTTCCTTGCATGTGGCTAAAGGGTTAGTGCAACCTCAACCTTGTTAGTGCTTTTGTCTCCACGTGAGCTTAGATGCCACGAATTTCTTGTCCTTAAAGCCTAGTGATTTATAAAGCTTGGAGTCTGAGTTGTTATAACCAATTTTTTTGCCTATCTGTATGGTTTACGGCATGGAGTCACCATGCTATTGTGTCCGTAGAAAGGCCACTTCTTGACTATTAACTTTTCTTTATGAAATGAGTCAATGGTTTGGAATTTGTGGGATTCAGGTATGATCTGCTGCTTTATGTTTGACAAACCTCTATAGATAATGGAAACCACAAGTCACTTTCTGCTGAACAACACAGCACTGTCTGAATCAGCTGCTGAAGATATTTGTCTGTCCTTACAGCCTATGGCAGGAATCCGGGCAGAGAGTTTGTTCTGCACACTCATTTCTAGATGGTTAAAATTAATGGAGATGAACCCAAACTTGTGGATAGAAGTTGTAAAAGTATGCAGACACCTAAAAATGCAGAGGATCTAAGTGATTTTGATGAACTATTGAATTTTGACAATTCTCTTGTGCCTTTAGTTGTCAAAGGACCCTTAGAAATCTGAATTTATTTTTTTAGAGTCTCAGCTCCTCATGCATGAAATAGGAACATTCTTCTTTTCTCCATATTCTTGTCATATGTACTTAGCCTTTCCAAGGCCGGGGCTTCTTTTGAACTTGTGCAACTTCAAGCACATATTTCAGGCTTCTGGATGCTACCATAAGCCAAACAAATAAAAAAAGGTTTCATCACAAAGTCCATTGTAATTCTATTCTGTTCTTCAGCAGAAAGTCCTCACAGAGTCCAAGGGGAGAATAGTCTGTGGAGCATCTTCCTTCCTGAGCCACATGGTGCTGGCCTCCTCTGATAAGGAGTGAGGTGCCCGGGGATGTACAGTACAAGGAAGCCTTCCAATGTGATTATCCAAGTTTGGAGATGAACAAAGGGTGGCAGTATCTAAATCTGCCAGTATTGCTCCTTTCACTTGCATGGCCTTCTATTTGAACACCTATTCCTTGAAAGGAGAAAAAAGCACTCTTGGAAAATGGGGTCCTTAAAGAAACTGAGTGATTATTTTAAAAGCCCACTTAGAGGGGCTTACCCCCAGACTTTTCACAACAGTTGCGAGAAGATTATTCACAGTAGGTTGAGACCATCTCATCTGAGGCATATTTCTTAACACTGGCACCTGTACTGCCTTTATGCTACCTGTATACACTGCATGGATAGGGACTAATACAGCCCAGGTCTCAAAACCAGCCTCATTTGAAAGGGGGGGGAGGATTTACCTTTGAAATAAAATACAATATTAGGAGGGTTAGGAGTCTTTATATAACAGAATGGAAAGATATTTTCCCAAGACAGAGAGACTGTATTATTAATGTGTCTAAATGCGGTATAGATATGCCCAAAATATCCTATTTTAAATTCATTTCCAAAACATCTTAATCCGATTGATGATCTCTAGCTTCTTATATTCAAATCAGTTTGAGATGTGAGCTGAGTGTCTTATAAAGGAAATGCTGGTCAAAAATACTGAAATTAATATCTCTGGGTAGTTTCCGTCCTCAAATCTCTCTTCATTCAAACCATAACTTTCCTGAAAGTCA
This sequence comes from Fregata magnificens, assembly GCA_013389945.1. Taxonomy (NCBI): domain Eukaryota; kingdom Metazoa; phylum Chordata; class Aves; order Suliformes; family Fregatidae; genus Fregata; species Fregata magnificens. Next base: position 38,499 of record WAAD01029630.1, read on the forward strand.
TTTTAGGCTGCCAATAGCATCCTTCTTTTTCTTTTCTTTTTTTTCTTTTTTTTTTTTTTTTTTCAATTGAGTAAAATAATTTTCAGTTTGGGGGAAAATGCAAGAGAATATCTCTTTCTGTTTTGGGGTTTTTTCTCTGTTTTTGCATTTTTATTATCTACTACATGGATGGATTAGCTACAGGCATATTCAAATAACTGAGAAACAAGAAAACATGCGTGTTCTTTGGAAGATTAAGTTAAAGGCAGAATGAGAAGAGGGTGACAAAGATTCTAATGGGACTTCCAAAGCAAGGTACAGGTGATGTAAATATCAAATATGTTAAGAAAAAAAGGAAAAAATAATCTTAGAAGTAGTAAGGGAAGGCAAAGAAGAGAAGATAGAAACTGGATAAGTAAAGCTGTGGATAATGTGTGGAAATATAATTGGAAATATGCCCTAATTTATATACCCAAGTGCCCCATGTTAAAACTGTGCAGGCAACCCGAACCAGTATTTTCTGGCATTTTGGTCGCTTTGACCTCACTATCTTTGTGTGTGTGTGTATATAACACATGTATATTACATTACGTGCCAGTCCTATATATTGTGAAAAGAGGACTTTGAATAGAATATAGAATTGCAATAAGTGTATGTGAAAAACCTAGAAAACACACTTTAAAAAAGATATTATTTTTACAAAAACAAACATGCAGCAAACAGGAGATTTTTCAATGGTGCCTGTCCCTTTTTCCTAGTTTGTGCTTGTTTACATTCTCTTCTTGTTTGACATATCTTAGCTTTACTTTGGTTGCCTCAGGTTTCAAGGGATTGTGTCTGAGATGATAGATACTGTTTCTTTGCATCATTTGGAGGGAACAAGAGGGAGAGGGAAAAAAAAAAGATTTGTTGGGACTGAAATCATCCAATCAGAACTGATCTTTTCCACTCCTGTCTTCAACACAGTGGTCGCTCCACAGGCTGGACCATTCTTGGATCACTCCCTTGGTCTTCTCAGCACCTCACCTGTGAACAAGAAGATGACTATTAACTGCAAATACTAAAATTTAAATACTGTTTTCATTTAAAACAAGCATTGTCCAGATAAAAATAACAATGAATGGAAGAGAGGATTATGACAGACGTATGTAGCCTATGGTCTAACAATAAGAATTGGGTCCTTACCTGACAACTACATTGGAAATCCCTAAGAATGGTGGTTGCAACAAATTCCTTTTCTTTTTCAGCACTGCCAATGATTGTTCTGCTGAACTAATATATTGGACATGTATTTTTCTCTGTAACTAGTGCTGTTGTGTTTCTATTTCATTCCAGCTGGACATGTGTCAAGTAATTTTCTGTCTTTTAAGCGATTCCTTCCAGGGGGCATTTAGCACACAATGGTTTTGTGTGAGTCTCAGCACTTTAGAAGACAGAAGAGTTTAAAAAGAAGCTCTGTTTAACTGCGCCCATCTCCTCCCTGCATGTTCATGCATGGCTCTACTCCCTCCTGGGACAGGTTCCCTGTGCTTGAGCAGGGGCAGAGTGTGAAGGAGCATTTTCCTACCCAAGCACAGGTCTCTATAAGACCTGCAAACTGTGGTGGCCTTGCTGCACCATATCTGGGCTCCCTCTCCCAGAAAGGATGGTGAAATCTTGGACATGTGCTCCAACTCCTGAAACTCATGGGGTTGCAGGGAAGTCAGGCAGGTCTGCAAAGGACAGCCTTTCAGGTCTTGCAGTCTTCACCAGTTCACACACGCTTGTTCTTGATAAGACCTGGTAAGGATATTTAAAGTTCATTTGTGGTGCCAGTTGGGGCAGCAGACATTTGAGAGTTTCCATTTCCTCTGCTACTCCTCACATTGTTTATACCAGCTCAAAAGGTATGCGAATTGTTGCAGGAGAGAAAGTCTTATCTTTTTGCATGAGGACAAGAACAGCAGGAAGTAATGCTGATGTCTGGAAAATGAAAGGGGCAAATCTGAGAAAAAGTGATTAGATCAAGTTCTCACAATGCACAGCACAAGAATATTAGAAGAGGGAAAAGCAGAAAACCTGTGGATGGAATAAAACACCTGACTGTCATTTTGCAAACACTAACAATCAAGCGAAAGGACTGAGTATTTTGGCAGTATGTGGGTCAAAAAGACCTGGGAAAGATAAAAGCTACTGCCAGATGACTCTGTTCTTCTACCCACTAATGATTTCTCACTGTCAACCGTGAATAGAACTTGTAATAAATAGTGCTTTAAATTTATAAATGAGTTAGTGCTGAATCTTTTCTTCCAGGAGAATTCCCACTGACTCGGGTTGATTTCCAAATTTGGCATTTTCTAATGAGAAGCCTGGTCTGTGGAGTTTTCCTCTCCCTGGTGTTGGAGACTTTGGTGGGAAGCAGGGGTAGCCGGTGCCTTGCAGGAGTCGTCCCGCAATCATTCCCTCACCGTCTGGGAAAAGTATCCCTATGTCATAGGGGAGCATAAGTTAGGACGTTGCCGTAGCAGGAAATAGATTTGTAGCTTTAGTCTTTTAACTTACACACAGGCACCCTGTAAGGATTTTCCTACACATCCTGAGGAGCTGAATGCCTACCTGCTTCTGGCCAGGCATCTACCTACATTTTAAGGCAACTACAGACCTTTGCAAATGTAGCCCATAGCTCCTAACCATTGAGGTTTTCTTCAGAGAGTTGTTGGCTCTCCTTAGCTTCTGCTATGTTTAATTCAGTGTGAAAGCACTGGAAATCCTCAAACAGGAGACATGTCAGTAATAATTCTAGGGGAAATCTTCGAGTCTGACACTTTCCAACTTTCCAGAAGACTGCTCCTACCACTTAGCCATGTTTTTCAGGATTAAGAGGGAACAGGAGGTGGTTAGGATTTGCTTTGCCTCTGCTTTTAACATTTGGCAAAAATGGTTCCCACTGAGAGAAAGTTTGAACATACAGGTTTCCAAACTGCAGATCCTTCTGGGCTGTGTATTTTGGAAGGACAAGGTTTTGGGGTTGTTTGGTTTGTCTTTTTTGGGGGGAGGAGGTGAGGGAGGGAGTGGTTTGCTTCTGGTTTTCTTGCTGGTTTTGGTGACTTGCAAATCATTCGTATGTAGGGGAGCAACAAAAGTCCATAAAACCCCCATTCATTAATTGAATTATTTGGATCCCAGCTTTCAGGACACTTTCTGCTTCATCTAACCTGTTCCAAAGAAACCCTTTATCCAAAGAAACTTGAACAAACAGAGCCTGTAACAAAAGCCTGCCAAAATCTTCTTGTATGAGATTTCTCCAATTTTCTCTGCTTCTTTTGAGTTTAACAGCAAAAGGAGCAACTGAAAGCAGAAGTGTGTCGTAATTGTTTTATGCCTGCACCTCCATGGCCCCCGCGTGAATGAGGTTTGCAATGGGAAGCTGTGTCAGCACTGGGAAAAACTGATGTGACTGCAGCTCATCTTCATGAAGCTTATTGTAAATTCTGTTAATAGAAGCGTTAGTGTTTCAGATACTCATTGTAAAGGCATAAGGGACAACTGCTGTTCCCGCGCTTTCCCTCTCCCATCCTAACTGGAAGGATCAGATTCTCAGCTGGTGTAAACTGTTGTAGCATCACGGATATCAATGAAGTCTTGTTTACTCCATCCGAAGATCTGATTCACAGGCACTGAGTGAAGGATAAGAGAAAAAAATGCATCTCATATTACACTAGAGTATTCAGAAGTTGCTGATTTCAACAATCTGGCTTATAAAAAGAGATAACAGAAAGCAAATAATACAAGCCATTGCTTAAATTTACAGTCACACAAACTAGGGAATTCTACCCGTTTTCAGACTCCAAACATGTTTAAAAAATGCAAACCCACTCTGCAAAGACAGTTGAATTTATTAAAAATGTCCTGTGCAATGATTTATGCTGAGCTTGGCTCCAGGACCTAACCCTTGCAAAACACGTGTGGCAATTATTAAGCCTGTTACATTAGCAGCTTTCAGCACACAGTGTTCAGCAAGGTTGTTGCTGAGTTCTAGATTATTGTTTTTACAATTGCAATGTTTGGAAATCTTGGCAGTAAGAAGCACTTTGATCAGTTGTTATTTTGCTGTCATCATGGTAGAGATCACAAAATTGAATTAGAATAATGAGTATATTAACAGTCAAGAGATTAATTCAGTCACGCCCACTCTCTCAGAAAAAAAAAAATCCAAGGAATTTACCTGTATTTCTTAAGGGTTTATGAAGTGTCATTCTGGGTCACATCAAAAGTCTATCCAGCCCCAAACGTTCCTTCCTACAGGGATCAGCTGTAAATACTTGGGATGAATGTAAGAAACAGGGAATAGTGAGGGTGGCTTTTCCTTGGTGCCCTAAGCCATCTTCTTTAGAATTGACAAATGCTAGATGTTGCATCACTTCCATCACTTTGAACAACACACAACAGACCTATCCCCAGGAGCACTCTAGGCCAGGTTTGAATACTTTTAAACTTCCCCTCACCTCTACATCTTGCAATAATGAGTTTTTCAATTTACTTGTAAGTTGTGTAAAAGTAGTTTTATTTGTTTGCTCTTTCTAATAAAAGCATTGGGACACGTCTGGTTCTTATATTCACTCAAAGTAACTTGTAATTACTGCTTGTCTGCTAGTTGAGATTGTGTAGACCTCTTTGGTGACTTCCTTCAGTCTTGCCTTTTCCAAAACGAAGAGCTGAAGGCTGTACTCACATGGAACCTGTTCTGTATTTCTAACCACCCTTACTGTGACTTTAAAACTACACTGTACTGTTTCCAAATTGATTGAATTAGATTGTATTCAAGATGTGGGCATGCCATGGTTTTATAAAGTGGTGTAAAGATATTTTCTGTTTTGTTCCCCATACAATTCCTAATAACTTCTAACATTAGATTTGCCTTTATGATCATTGCAGAACATTGTGCTAGTGTTTTCAGAGAACCATTCAAATATTTTCTGAATGATGATAGCTAATTTAGAAACCATCATCATTTATGCCTGCTTACATGGGAAGTTTCCCTTGTGTATTACTCTGCATTTCATCAGCATCTCAATTTCTTCTGCTGTTCTAGTGCCTAGACAAATAATTTCATAAAAATTAATACTTAGAAAAATTGTAATTTGGAAAAGTAAAAAATGAAGAGTTAGACTTTTCTGAGTCAAAATATTTCAGTCCAAAATTAAATAGTAACTTTTCGATGAGATTATGTTAAGCTCACTCTTCTTTGAGTCACCATGATGCTTCTTGGCAATTAGAGCATAAGGTCATTTATTCCCCTGGTCTTTCTCCCAGACACTGTCCCAGAGCTGGACAAGGATTTCCATATCAAGCAAGTTGTATCTGAGGAATTTACAGAGACATATCTTCAGGTGAATTGTGTTGAGTTTGCTCAAAATACAATGTATTCAGAAAGCAAATTTTATATTTGCAATTATGAGTTGTAGACTTAGGAATACACTTGTGTTTGTTGAAAGAAAAAAATCATATGATTTATATCAATCAACATTAAAGAACAGTATTCTTAATGAGTCACTTAGCAGCAGCCCCAGACTAGGACTCTAAAGTCTTATTCTGATGCTGAACTTAACACGCTGTCAACAACCCACTCAAAAAGTGTAAAGTTAAATAGCTGTGGAATTGGCTTTCAAGACTTGTTCGCCGGTTGTATTCTGCATCAAGAAACAATAAACTTGAGGAATGGGCTGGCCAGTGCTCAGGCATGAAAAAATAGCAAAATAAATTAGAAACATTTTTTCCTAGGGCTGACTTACTCAACTGTAATAAGATTATTCACTTAGTATTCCATTCTGAATATAGATAGATAGGTAGATTAATTTTATACAATTATATTATTCCACATATTTCAATGAAGGTCTATTTATATGAACAAATATATAGGATTAAGGAGTATTTTCATAATTTCATCCTTAAATAAGTCTTGGAGCAAGGCTGAAGAGTGAATATTGTGAAATGTTTTCAAGATAAAATAGAACTGTTCTTTTCTCATTTCCAGACAGACAGAAAGTTTAAATGAAAAGAAAAAGATAATGGAAATATGCTACTTCCCTCCTGCTTTAGCTAGTTGTTACTGTTGTCACCAATGATGTCCTAATGTTTCTGGCAATTTAAACAATAATAAAAGCCACAGCCTTATGAATTCTTTCATAGTAGGCAACTATTCTCTCTACGGGGGTATAGATAATATGAGGAGGAAAAAAACCGCCTAAGATAGAGAGGCCCCATAAAAAAGTACCATAGTACTTTACAGTACCTTATTTACTGCAGTAGTTTAATGGTGACACTAACAATGTCATAGACTTTTACTATATTAGCATAAAGTTAGTTTCCCCATTCATAATTGGGTAACCAGACCACAGCTTCCGTCCAGAACACCTGTATCTCTACTATATGGGGGGGCAGGGGAGAAGTAAAGAAAAAGAATGGGAAAAGAAAAAGGGTTGCAGTAGTCTAGGTTTTTATTCATGTGACTGAGAAGTAAAAGGACTGAGCAATTGTATGAGCACTCTCATTTTTGTAAAATTGTCTGCTGCTGTATTCAGCACTGCAGCAGTTTTGATTTCACCCTCACACCTTTAGATCTCTGGGAAATTAGTAATGTGAGCTGTGATGGAGTGTCAGTGCCAGTCAGGACACCATCAGTGGCACTTTAAGCTTATTTTCCCTCTTTGGAAGGGCATTGCAAGGTCTAAAGAGTCTGGTCTCTGAACGGCAGAGCAAGGGCAGGATGCAGGCTGGGGTTTTGATTGGAGCGTGTCCCTGAAGTAAACTACCATACAGAAGAGGATAGATTCCCTGTCTCCCTGCAAAGCAACCTGCTGGGAGGAATTGCCCATTTTATTTTAATTAACAAGTTAGAGATGAGGTTTAACAGTGTCCTACTGCATGCCCACAAAAATATACTTGCACATCCACTAACCAGGCATTTGCCAAGGTTACCATATGTAATATGTGGTATAGAAAAAAGATTTTTGGAGCAACAGGTGAGTGTTCTGGCTTGAAATCTCTTCTTGGTTTTGCTGCACCATATGCAAAAAGGGTTTTTACACTGTTTGCCATACATTCAGTCTGTCCAATAACCACAAAACATTCTCTGGGTTTTTGATGCCCCTCCTGCTGGTTAATGAATGGATGGCATTTGAAGTGGCTGTCTAAAGTGTTGTTGAGCATGCTAGTAATTGGCTTTTAGCTTATATTTGCAAATGGATGTATTTTTTGAACTCCCTCCTCAAAGGACATAAACTAGTACCAAACCTGAAAGAGGTCTTTGTTTGCGAAGGATGCTGACTGACCAGCCCTGAACTGAGATAGAGCAAGAACGCACATACAGGCAGAGTGTTCTTTCCTTTCTTGCCTTGCCAACACACATGGTAGGTGGAAATACAGAAGGACTGGGCACTTCCGACTCCTGCCATTGCAGCTTCTCCCCCTCGTAACATTTGCTAGCATGGGACTGGCCTCCAAGTCCCTCCCTTTGTGGCTGGAGCCTAGTGAAGTGGTATTGCTCTAACTTCTGACCTGGCAAAATCCTACCTTTGGGAAGTGGGAAAGCGGCGTTTGGGACCCCTCTGTCCTAGACTTGGATGGAGAACCTGAATACTAAGCAGTCCAAAAGCTCGATATTACTGGTGTACATTTTCTGAAATAACCTTTCCTTTGCTGCCTCCCCAGAGGTGAACAGGGTTATTTTGCAGCCGTGCCTCATGGGGCCAAGGCCAGCCATAATCTAACCTTTCTTTTTCCACTTGAACAATGCAAAACTGACAGGACATAATGTTACAATTCAACCATGCACTTTTAAGAGCTGTCAATACCTGCTCCATGCAATGCAAATGAATGTCTCAATCCTTTACCTTTAAGTTTGGCCTCAGTGTTGGCCAGTTAGCCTAGATCCAGCAATTTTCTGCTTTTTTTCTCAGGAGCAGGAAATATGTCTGGTTGTGAGCACATGATGTTCATGTTTGTGTGCAGTGACTATGTGCTGGACAGACCTGGATGACAGGCCAACACAGGAGCCTTGAAATCATACCGTTCCCCACGCACAGGATGTCTTCTCTGGCCTTAGACTGAAAGTATTCCAATGCCTTCAGCTGCACCACATGAACCATGGTGACGTTTTACCAGATTTGCATCCAAACCTAAATACAACAATTCCATTTGTTGGGGGGGTTTTATCATTAATTTCTTCCCTGCTTAGATTTCACAGTTCCCTTACGGTAGAACTTCAAACAAAATAGCTCAAGATATCTCAAAAACTAATGGGAAAATCTGATAGTATATTCATATTCATATGTGTATGAATGTAGAACAGATAAAATGAATAAGAGACATGGTTCCAACAAAATACAATTTTTCACTTCCAAACCCCAGCTGGCATGAAATGTAGCATGTAGAAATGCAGATGGTTCCGATCATAACCCTGGCTTAAGTGATATGGAGAAATGTGGGCATTAAAAATGATTGTGCAATATCAGACCCATGGAAAACATGTATGGACAAACACAACACGTGTTGTGACAGAAATGGGCAAAGCAGTTGGCACCAAAGAGCTGCATCTTAACTCCAGTAATTGCTAGGACTCTGTGTGGACTGGCAATTCCCTGAGGACTGGAGGCCAGGAGATGTGGGGGTTCCTCTGGGGTGGCAGGGCAGGACGTCACCATTCAGGGTCCATCCCACCACCCCAGCCAGGGAGCAGGGCAGCCAGGGGACACAGGAGCAGCCCCAGTCCTGGGCATCAGGCACCTTCTTGGGGATGGGGACTGGCCAAGGGCAGGCTGGGATGTCAGCCTGTGGGTGGGGGTCAGGATCAGACCCACAGAGGGGAAGCTGCATCAGACACAGCCCTGGTATGTGCAAATACAAACTATTAAGAATATTACCATGCTTACAGGTACAGACTGAATAATGGTGTATTTCTGAGAGATGCTGCACAGCCTACATCTTTCACTGTCTTCTGAAAGTGGTGGGTGGTGTGCTGTGGCCTATAAAGAGGTGCTTGGTATCCGAGAGATCCTAATTACTGTGACCACACAGAAGATTTGACTGCCGGAAGATACCATGCCATTAAAATGCATATTTAAGCCAATGTTCTGCTGTGAAAATAGGCTGTGCTGGAAGAGGAAGCGTTCAGCTGGAGGCAGTCAGTGGTGGGATTCCCTTGGAACTGATCTTGTGACGACTTATTAATTAGTAGTTTTGTAATAATCTTGTATACTAACGATATGTGCAGATAATACATGGTTGAACAGCATCAGCAGCAGAGGAAAGGGCTAGAATTTCACAGAAAGAAAAAAAAAAAGATTAGCAACAGGTCTGAAATGATTGAAATGGGCAAATAATGCAAAGTGCAAGGGGCAAACAGGAAATTCTATAAACTCTGGACCATCCTTTGGAAATAAGAAATATATTTGTATATAGTAGTAATTTTCAGAATTTCTGTCAATAATCATTGAATTATGAGCATGGAAAAAACAAATGTCAGTCTCTACTGCAGGAGGCAAGGTGTTTTCAGTGGGGGGAGGGGATTGCTGACACCATTTTGCAAGGCAGCTAGCAGGCTATAGCTGGATGCCCATGTACAGGCACAGTCAGTCAGGTAAAGGGAGAAGACATGGAAGTGGGAACAGCTGCAGGGAAACGAGGATTGGAGTAACCACAAATGTAACTTGTGAGAGGAGACGAGGAGGGAGGGTGTTTTCTAGCTTTGCAAAGCAAATGCTGAGAGACAACATGGTTGCTCTCAAGGAACACATCAGTAATTGAACTCTAGATAGTAAGGAGTGGGACTTGTTAGCACACGATAGATAGAATCTTTTTCAGCACTTATATTTTACTTGTGAGCCTATAAACAATGCACTTGCTAGTGCTAGACATAAGAACAAGTCATTTTCCTGGGAGACTGAAAGTCTAAGTTGAATCATGTCTAAAGATTGAAGGATACAAGATGCCTTTGCTACAAAATCAGCTGTAGGTAATGGTGAGATGTAACTGTTGCTTTTGGCTCTGCTAATATGCCAGGAAAGAGATCTGTTTTCAGAGCTGTCAAAGAAGTCTCACAGACTGCCAAAGTGAGAAGTAGATTATGGTCTGCCCCACAAGCACCATAGGTATTTAAGCAGAAGTGAATTTCAGTGCATCTCTGCTAATGTGTGAAGTGCAAGCAGTACAGACTCTATATAGCACACAGACGTGCTTTGGCAACCTGTAGCGCTGGCGATGGGATAACTGGGGCATGGAACTTTCTTTCAGAGAAAACTCCTCAGTTTCTTATGCAGATTTCCTCCCTACAGTGTTATATATTTATATGCTTACACACTCACCCAGCTTTTCTGAAATTGCAGAGCTGATCTTATGGAGGACGTTTCTGATTCTACTACCTGCATCCAGGCAAATTTCATGTGCCCTTCAGCCAGCCTCATCTGGTGGCTTTTAGCTCCTTCAGATACACACTTATCTCAAGTCAAGGATGAAAGAAGAGCAAGTCAAATACAAACACAAAGCAATAAATACAGATAATAAAACTTTTATAAGTTGCAAAATAAGTTGTGTTTGAGTTTGAGATATGTTCATCTTTCTGAAGAAACCCTTCTCCCATGTTTACTAGAAGCATTTATGGTAGAAAAATAATTTGTTCCTCACTGTACATAGTTCTTGATGATTGATTAGAAATTGCTGCTACAAAAGGTCTGTTTTTAAAATCTCCAGTGATGGAAATTGTGCAGGGGCACAGTGAAGCAGGTACCTACAGGACCTGGTCTTTTTAAGTTTTAAAAGACATCTACCATAAGCCAGCTGGCAGCTCACAGGCCAGATCTCATTCCCAGGGAGGTGTTCAGGCAACGTGTGCTAACCAAGTGGTTTAATACCTTCTCTTGAGCTTGCTGGGCATAGCACTAGCCAGGTGTTGAGCTGTGACTGCTACAGCTATGGAAGTGGTGGAACAAATGGGGATACAGCTCCCTAAATGACTGAGGTTATGTCCATTTGTACTTACTTCAACATAGCGACTGGCAAGGTGTCATGGCTAGGTTAATCTACATGTACAGTCAAGACCTTGCAAATTGTGAAGAAAAGTCTAAAGAGAGGAGAGAAGTGGTAGGCATTAGCTTTGAACAACTTGCAAGGAAAGGAAACGAGAATTTGAACACAACACTGTCATTGCAGCCACGTAGAAAGACGCAGAGTACCTAGCATATAAGGTCCTCAGAGAGCTAGTTGAAGATCTGTACTCCTAGAGAGGTTATTGAACACTTAATAACATTTTACACCCTGGACATTTGAAATGACTATAGAGTCTAAACCAGAACCAGCCATGCCACTTTTCTCTCATAGTTCATATAACATAAGACAAAGTCTTTCAATCATGTGATTTTGATTAATTTTTTTTCCTGTTTTTGGGTTTTTGATGTTGGTGGTGGTTTGGTGGTGGTGGGTTTTTTGAGGGGAGGGGTGGTGGTTATATTTTAGTGACTATCAGCAGGCAGAGATTTCTACCCTGAGAAAAACAAACTCTCCTACTTTATTGTCTGTTAAAATAAGAAACATAAACATAGGTTCAAATTTTCAAAACCAACTGAAGAACTGGAGCCTTTTCTTTTGGTGTTGCCCCCCCTAAAACATTTTAAAGTGGTATACATTTTCAGTATATGCTGCTTAGCTATCCTATGAAAAACAGGTCTTCTGAAAATGTAATCCTCTGTGTTTCATTTGGAAGAGCTGGTGATCTAATTCTAGCTATGATGTTTCATGAAATATGAACTACTTGCATATGTCAGGAGAGAAATTAAAGACAAAGCTCATTAATAGATTTGATCAAAAGAGAGGAAAACTTTCATTGTAGAAGAATTTTTTTATTAAATTCTTGTCATATGTATTTGGTTTGTAACATAGTATGATCTAGTGTAATATAGTACAATCTAGCAGGATTATTCATCCACTATGAAACAACCATTCTTTCAGGATCAGGGAATTTTTCTAATTGTTTTGGAACCAATGAGCAGAAAGAGGAGAAAATAAAGGAACATTAGAGGTGATGTTATAGTCCACTGGTGGCAAAATATTGTGTCACAACCAATCAGAAGCTGACATCACAAGCTGGAGTGATGTAACATCATGCTGGGGCCAAACTTAAAACTTTGCAAGCTCCAAGTGTCTTTGAAATCAAAGGAAAGTACACCAGGAAAATATCTTCAAAAGGGCTATTTACCATTCTGTCTTTGACAGGCTGTATCATCCTCCCAGCCTAGGGAAATTTTTAGATCAAACAGCTTCAAATACATTCAGAAAGACAGTATGTGTTATAAAATTTTAGAATAAAAATTTATGAAAGTTAACATTGTGTGTAATTCTTGTTTACCTAACAGACTTAAAATATACACAGGTCCCAGTATACAAATTGTACCTTTTGAAATTTCAAAGTTGAAGCACAATCTGATTCCTCCTGCTTCCCTTCCTAGAGCTCAGAGCATTGGCAAATGAAGAGCAGATAATTTCATTAACTACAGGCACGTGCACAAAAGGAAGGAGGCTGAAGCGTTCATACGGTGAGGTGCTATGCTCAGAGTCTGGAGCTGTGGGTATAACCGTGTGCCCTTCCACTAGCTCCCTATGTGACTTTGGGCAAATCATTCCCGTGCCTCTATTTCTGCAACTCAAAAATGACTTCACAATATCACTTTGTAAAGAGCTTTACACATAAGTGGCACATAAGAGCTTGTTTCTACATAGCAGCTCTTCTCTTGTAGCATCCTTTTGAATCCATTGGAATCAATAAAGTCATACAGATGCATCCGAAGTCCTATATATTCCAAGAAATAGCCAAAGTCAGGGACTTGGTTGGCACCTCTTTGGCTACGGTTTGCAGCAATGGACAACTACTGATCATGGGTACGGATCTTATTGCAGATTTTCCTTGCTATACTTCTGTCCAAATGGGGCTTACTCATTCAGCCAGGTGGGCAGCTCACCTGTGTTCTTGTTGGTGGAGGCAAGTCCTGTGAGGCAAACACAGCACCTTAATTGTCACATTTTGCTTTTGAATGAAGAGAATCCGAATGTTGCCAGAACCTCTTGGGTGAAGCAGTCAGTGAAACCTTGATTGCCCTCAGACAAGAGGAAGCTCCATCACATGTTTAACTGAAGTGGTGCTCCTTTGATTTCTAAGGCAGCTCTCAAGCCACCTTGGCTGAAGTACCTGAGCTGTTGTTTCAAGGGAAAGGCCCCACTGCAATGTTGAGTGAGGGGTTAAGAGAGGGCACTCATATTTTCCTCCAGCCACCTCCTCTAACTGGTTTTGTTTTGCACATAGCTAGCTTATAAATAAAGAAAACCTCATAAATAAAATCTGTTTTCCCTCAAAACAGCCCTACCGAAGGGTGAGGCCTCTGTCATCTGCTTCTAGTTTTCCCTACTGGTTGGGAAGGGCTATGTCCCAAGCACAGAAGGAAGCAGCAGATGTGGGAAGAAGCTAAAAGAATACACACAGCAGCCAATACAGATCCTTGAAAGTAAGTAGAGGAATTTACTGTTTGGCTTAGATCGTCATCCAAGTGTGAGTGATACTAGGGAAAATTTTATATATCAAACAGTTATACTTGCAGGCATTTTTACTCCAGAATTAAAGCTTAGTTTCTGTCTCCTTTTCTTGCTTTAGATTACAACACTTCCAAAGCAGAAAGAAAGAAAGAAAGAAAGAAAGAAACAAACAAACAAACAAAGAGAGAAACAAAAAAACCCAAATAATAAAAGGCATTAGCATGTCCAAGTGTTTATAAAGACAGTTTATAGTGGTATCAGCATAGACCTGTGTTGTTATAGCTTTCCTACATTGACAAGACCTTGAAGGCATAGGCACTTCAGCCTTTTATGTTTTCAGGAAAAAGGATTAGCCACAAAGTTAAAGACAAGAAGTGTTTTCCTTTCATATTTATATATTCCTTTTCCAGTCTTTTGGGGATCTCTGAAATTAAACAAATTCAGGGGAATTATTAAGATAGCCAGAGTCCTTGCAGTACCAAGCTACCTGGATAATAATAAATGACACAGTTATATAGTTCACCAAAGGTCTACTGATGCTTTTCAGACCATACAGATGTTTCTTTGCTCAGCCTGTTTATTACAATGAAGACACCATTGGGAACATTATAGCAATAGTTTAGCAGTTAAGGCAAGAAACTTGGGAGGAGGGCAGCTGATGGATGTGTATGGAATAGAAAAAAGCATCAAATGATGAGACAGTGAAAAAAATAATTAAAAATAAACTCTAAAAGGCATGAGATTCAGTTAATTTTTATCAGATTATCTAAATGTGTAGTATGTGTCCATTTGCTTCTCTAACATGGGTGAATGTTGAAATGTAGGGATATCTGATAAATCCCCTGCAAAATATATCAAGAAATATTTGAACAGTTAGTCTTTATATTCATCAACTCCTACAACGTCACAGTGGGACAAAGTAGTGGTCAGGCTTTCCATAAAAACAAAATTAAATTTCACAGAGGTGGATTTGTCATACTTTACGTGAAGTTCCTAGCAAAATTGTTGCTTCTTTTGGGCAGCCTTCTTGTAAGACAGGAGTCTCCAATGCTGCTCAGTGAGCAATGTCTACTCCATGAGTGGCTTGACACACTTGTGTGTAGCTGACATCTCTATGAAATCAAAGAAGAGAAGAATCAGCAGTTATCACTCCAGGACCATTATCATATGGACCTGGGATATTAAGATTCAGTCTACCCATTGCCTTGGGTTTCCTGCAAATGGTACTTGAAGCTGTGTGATGAGAATATATCAACATTGCATGCCCAAAAGGGAGCATGGTATAAAATGGGGAAACTAATGGGACTCGTGGAAATAAGTGTGGGAAACAATCACAGCCCACACAGCAGAATGCTTCAAATATTGTTAGGAGCTCCCATTGAGGGTATTCGATAATTTCCTTTTGAGTATTGAAAGAATTAAAAGTAAGACTGTAGTTAACCACCATCCTCAGATAGCACTATACTCTTGAAGAATAGCAAATGTGGTGCCTGAATTTAGGAAAGAGGATAAAAGTGATCCAGGAATGATGGACTGTTAATCTGAGCCCAATAGTATGAAAAGCTCTAAGAATATTTTTAAAAAGGAAAGATAATTGAATATGAGTATGAACATGGAAATGGGAGAAAATATGATATAGGGTTGAAAAAAGCAAATTGTGGCATATTAACCTAGTCTCATTTTTCTTAATGTAATTGATTTTCTAAAGAAAGAAAGAACATACTGTAGAACTAATTCATCTGGATCAAAGTAAATCATTTGTTAAGGAGTCACAAATAAACCAGAGAAGACAAGAATTCAGTATAAAGCTTGAGCTTGGCAAGAACTGGTTAAAATGGAGGCAACAATACGTGATCCGTAAAAGAGAACTATCAAGCTGGAAGGAGGTTACCAGAAAGCTCATCAGAGATCTGTCTTGGTACCAGCCTTAAAGACTTTCACCCCAAAAGTTGGATTTGGCTAACTGTATTTGGCTAATTAGTCAACCTCTGTTCAAATAAACTTCAGCATGAAGAGGAAAGTGGGTGAGCTGGCAGGCTGGAGTAATGGAAATGGAATTTCCCTTCAAGGTGCAGACTCATTCACAGCACGGACAAAGGAAACAATAAGATTTCTGTAAACAGGTCAGATTTCATTCCATGAAAAGGGCAGGAAACCAAAAATTGTTTCATGCATTAGTGAATCGCAGGATAAATACATCACAATTAGTCACGGTCATATCACATCGTGTCAATCATGAACATACCGGTGTGGTACAACTGTGAAATAGCAAATGTGTGCCAAGAAAAATATTTCCAGTAAATATCAGCAAGCGTTAGTCCATCACAGCTCTGCTAGGATCTTGTGTACAGTGCCTTGCATGGTTCTGCTTATTCATGTTCAAGGAGGCTGTAGTCAAACCGGAGGAGGTGCAGAGTGCAGATGAGAAAATGGAAAGATGTCCTCTGAGAGAAGGCTGACAGCATGATTGAAACAGGGTCAGTGTCTCATCCCAGAGTGCATAAAATGACAACACTGGACAGTGCTGCTATTTTAACATGCCCTTCATCTCCCAGCTGAGGTTCTGCACCTTCAGCCACCCTCCTTGTTTGCTTGCTTCAAGCACTGTTCTCTAATTGTCTTCAGCGAGTGCATGTGAGAGGGAGGGGGAGCAGATATTCAGATGTCCATCCACAGATGTTGGAAATGGGCCTGAATTGTAAGCCCAAATCAAATGCTTGGGAACATCTGAAATAGCCATGGTGAAACTAGACATTTTATTGGAGTGCCCCATACGTTAGCTGCATCATATCCAAAACCTGTCCCAAACAGCACACTTGCATAACCAGGCAAAGGTGAAGTCAAGAGCAGCAATGATAATTGCAGAGACTTGGCACACAGCAATATCCATGAAGCTACTGGGCACCTTCAATCTCTCACACCCATTCTTTGTTAAGCATAATTAGTTGATTAACTGTCTACCTCACCTACCTGGATCACAGGATCTCTGGATGGGATCTGAAATATTTCATGTGAATAACTGAAAAGCGCAGTGGAGTTTAAGACACTGTGAATGTAGCTCAGGCTTAAATCTGGCTTGACCCTGTTTCCTCATCCCTACATGACACATGAGAAAAAAAATACAGAGAAGGTCTATGTCTGAGTTGATAGAGTAGTTATTTGAGATTTACTTATTAAAGGTTTTAGATGAGACAGCTATTCTGAGCCAGCTGTTTTCTCCCTGGGATGGCAGTGTCCACCCAGCCCCTCAAGATTATTTCTGTGTTTGCTGCAAAAGTGCACCAAATTCCATCTTCCGCTGAGTGCTGGGGTGCTGACAGGTCTCATCAGCTTAGCTATGGCGTTGCTATTGTGTTGGCATATGAAATATTTCTCTCATATGATGATTCCTCAAAGCAGAGATAACTATAGTCACTCACAGCTAAGAGAAGCCTTTGCTGATCAGACTGATTTAGTGGTGGAGACAATCTATTGTTTTTCATACCCCTGGATAATTAGAATAAGCTGGCTGGGCAAACAGCCAAGATGGAGTTTACATAGAGGGTGGATTCCCCCCTGAGTTCGCCCTTTTAAGACATCAAGTTTTGTTGGAGGATTAGGCTTGTCATAGCATCTCAGTCTTTTGAAGCCTGTCTGGGAGGGGAAGGAGAAACTTAACAGTGGGCAAAAGGAGTAGAAGTCCTCCTTAAAAGGGTATCAGACAGGTGCAGGTGAATTCTTGGTCCGGTATTTACATTCATGGAGGAACCTTTCTGTGTGTACCCTCAGCTGGTGCCACTCTCTTTCCAAGAGATGTGAGAGGCTTCTGTCAAGGCTGATTTCAGTGAGGGCTGCCAGCTGAAATGAAAGAAGTGGGATCCCTTCCAGTCCTGGCCAGTTCACTTTGTGTGATGGAGGAGCTATATCAGCCAGCATAGTCGCTCTGGGGAAATAGCTGTTTGTATACATTTAAAAACCCACTGGTCATTGTGTCACTCTTATTTCTGGGGTACTTAAATGCTACCTGTGAGCAACTTCTGAGGAACCTGAGGAATGCAGCTAATTTCCAGCAAATTACACAGTTTAACTGGTACCAAAAAATGTTGGGAAATGTGGGGGAGTGAAAAAGAGATCTTAGTTAAGTATATCAAGAGCCTCCATTGTATGATATGTGTCTCAGACAGCGATTCCCAGACCTTTTCAGCTGTAACTTTACTTAACAACATCTATTAACTTTTTTACTATGAATAAATAAATAAAGAAATAAAGCAAGCCTTTGAACAACAAAGTTCATGTCAGGCTTTGTCTCCTAGCATGGTAAACAATGTGCTACCATTTCTGGGTTTGAGATAGATGGTTATTCACTTTCTATTCTTGTACCTCTAATGTAAAACCAGATTAGAGTCTTTCTGAAATATATCCCTCTTTCTTGTGTTCCACTCTTCATATTATTAGAAGTACCCATATAAGTGATTTATAATGTAATACTAGTTTCCAAAATGCTTTTATGCTTGGAACCATAACCTCAGAATGTTACACTGTTGTATTGCAGTGGGTTTAATTTGCAGCTACTGCTTCTAAAATATTGCTGGACCACTGCCTTGCATAAACAGTTGCTGCAAATCCGTAACGATTATGTGCAAGTGTCTGGTTAGAAACTATGAGAAAAATGCATGCACTTTCCTGAAATCTTCAACATACAGTGAGGAAGAGAGAAGAGAATCAGTACTAATTATTTATTTAAATATTTCAACAGTACCTACAAAGATGAAAGGACATTTTATTCTGTCTAACACAGTGCCTATGGTTTGAGTAGTTCACTTGGTTTTGCCATCTGTTGTTGCAAGCTTTGATTAGATCTGAGCCAAGATTTTAAATGAAAAAGGAGATTATATAAGGCTTCACGTAAAAAAGGTGTGAAACCACTGTTTTCAAGTACTTCAGATATAAGACCCCCAGAAAATCTGTAGTGTCCTGTAGGTTTGTTGTAAGTGGCGAGACATGATCTAAGGTTTACTCAGTGCTAGAAGAAAATAGAAGGGCATTTTAGGATAGCTGAGCAAATAGGTGGCATAACAATGAGTGAATGATTTTCTGAAAATATTGCAGAGGCATACTGCTACATTTCAGTTAAATAGGCAGCCTGTGTTACACAGGACATGAAGCATTACTGTTTTGAACACTTCAGTTTTACAATATTTTAAGATTTTTTAATCACATACTCTATTGCTTCTAATTGTTAGGGTAGAGATGCAGGGTCCTACTCCAGTAACCAACTGCATTATCACCTTTAAACACCTATATGACTTGGAAAGTCCTTTTAGATGCCCTCTTGTGACTGGTAGTTCAGCAATTCATTCCAGATATTTTACTGGACAGGATGTGGTCCTCACCCTTTCTTTATCCAGCCTATGTTATTGGACTCTCTGGTGTCTCATAAATCCCTTCTTTTGTGGAAAAAAAAAAAACAAAAAAAACCCTGCTCTGGGTTGAATCCAGCCGTTTCTCCTACATGGAAAAAATGTTCACTGAAAAGTTTGTTCCACTGCAGTATAGGAATTACTCATCTGGTCATTTCTACATTTGTTTGCCTTGCTTGCAAAATAACTGTAGATTTACTTTGGAGTGGTGGCTTCAGTCTGAGGTCTTGCTCACAGGACCAGTTATTCTACTATGTCTATAGCAAGTTGTAAGTTGGTCTCTGCTCATCTCACTCCTCTCTTCTCACAGTCTGAGCACCAATGGCATGAGGGCTGCCTCCTTCTTGACACAGCCTTCTTATTACTCAGCAGCCCTTACCTGTTATCTCAACAACACATTTTTTAGTCTTGTAAAAAATGTATTGAATGTCATCCCTCAGGTATCTTTTTTCCCCCAAATCTCAACTGAAAATGTATTGCCATTCTGCCTTGATTTAGATCCACTTGCTCTGTTATGTATGATTATCCCGTAATATGGTTGAGGATGTAGTCCTCATGGGAGAAATACAAAGAAAGTGAAATCATAAAAGTTCTCTGTGTGTACTCACAGTACATATAGGGAAAGGTATTATACACATAGAACGGGAGATTATCATTCCTCTACTTTCATGTATTCAGACTTAGCCTAAATACAGAGGCTGCCTCATTCTTTGTACTGGATCTGATCACAGCTGGAACGCTGCCACAGGTATGCGTTATTGTGATAAAATAAGTATTACTACACAATTAGGGCTTCATTATGTTGAAAGAGAAATATCACCAGAAGGGAAATATAACACAATTATTTTGCCAGCCTTGAGTTCAGAGAGATTTGTTGTTTTAATTTGATTGATTATCTTAATCATTCCAGTTTTATATTAGTGTTATGGAAAATAAATTGCTTTGGGGACTGTACTCTGCATATGGATTCCTAGGTAAAAAGGACACTGATATATTGGGCTTTTCCTTTGGAAAGATCCTCCTTGAGTGATAGAAATCCTCTGCTTATGGAAGATCCACCTTATGTGCTCCTTCTTCTTTGCAATAAACCTTTGGTTTTTGATCTGTTTCTTGCAGCCTCAGCATTTTGAGGAAATGCCCTTTTTGGCTTTCTGCAGAATCCCTGGGACTGGCATCTCTGGAAAATGCCTTTTTCTCTCAGAATTCAGTAAGCCTAAAGTGGTTTTGGAATTGTGAAATAAGAGCAGATGATTAAAATGCTGTGTGCATGGAGGTGCAGGTAAAACACCAGACTCTGGGAAATCACGGTGATATCAGCCTCCCTCTCTCTCTGTTATTCTCTTGCCAGTCTTCCTCTTTTTCGTCTTTGTTTCTCTCTTCCTCTGAACCCCCACTTTTTTCCTCTCTATCTTCCTACATACAATTTTGTTTTTAAGGTAAACTTTCTAACAGTTGGATAAGGCATCAGCCCTTTGGGGCCTTCACACTTAACAGAGTGGCTCTGGCACCATGGGAAGACTTCTCAGACTGTTTGTGGAACAAAATACACTCAATTACTGTGTCTTCAGTGCTGCTGTTGCAACACAATAAAAAAAAAAAAGACATTAGAATAAATGAACAGGAAAAAAAAAGAATGGGATGCTTTGGGTGTCAAGATACAAAGTACAATGTTGGGGGGCTGAACTTGGAAAGGAAACTTTACATGGAGCAGCATTTCCTTGCTCAGCAGAAAGAATGCTTCATGTGGAGGAGCATTTCCTCACCCAGCACCGTGCTTTGTCTCTAGCAGCTGGAGCTCATGGCAACGATAGCCAGCTCTCCTTCTTCCCTTGCTGGGAGGGGTAATAGGGTAGGGAGATCAGGGTTACTGCTTCTGATCATGTTTCCGGGCTTGGGTCCAACACCTGGTTCTCATGGTGTGTGTCCACAAGCAAGTCCTTCCTGCTGCGCCCCATCTCTGGCAAGAGCTTTGTGATTCTCCCTGCCGTGTTCGCAGCCATTTGGAATGACCCATCCGTTCTTCCCATTGCCAGCACCTCTTTTCTCTTCCTCGCTGTCACTCATTAGGTACTTACACTCATTTCCAGCTCAAAAGGCTTTCTGGTTCAGTTTTCTCTTCATTACCTTCGTTCCATTTCTGCATGTTGCTTTCTCCTGCCCATTTATCTACTGTTGGTTCCCAGTCTGCACCCTAGTTAGCTAGACACTTTCTGGCTGTGTGAGCTCTGTAGATGACTGCTTGCTCTCCTTTTCCCTGCTCAGGTTGGTGCTCATTTCCTTTAGGATATTTTATGCCACTCTGGATCTGTGCTGCAGCTCTGAAGTGGGAGTAAGTGTAATTGATGCAGGAAGAGATTTTCAAAGGCACAAATGGTAGCCAGATATCTGACTCCTGATGACTGTTAATGGCAGCTGGGTGGCTGATTGGTGTTTATGCCTTTGAACATGTCCCTCACACTTTTTAGATTGTAAAACACTTTCAACAATCACTGAGAATCAGATCCACAATTAGAGTTTCTTTTGACTTCCCAGGATGAACTTTCTCTAGGGCTAGCCAATAAATGCTCTGCTCTGTTTTCGTTATCTTTCTTCTTTGGGGCCAAATCCAGAAGCCAGTTGAGTTGGTGGATACCAACATAAGAAAAAAGTCAAACTAAATTAGGTTTTTTGGATTTGAATCAAAGAGCTGTTCATCTGTGTGGAGGCTGATGCGTGATTTATCTCCTTTTCCATTACCAGTCAGTACACTTTGTATAATTCACCATTTCAGGATAGAAAGAGCAGTATCCGTTTATAATTGTGGTTGCATACCCATGCTAGCAAATGTCCTGCTCTAACTAATGATGCTAGAAACATTAGTGGAAGTCTCCTATATAGAGAAGAAATTACTGAAAATATCAGATCTCAGACTTCAGCCTATTTACATTTCTGTTGTTTTCTTATAATTTCATTTCATTCCCTGTATCCACTTCCAGCAGATACCAAAGCCACCTCGTGTCCCATCTCATCTTGTCATAGCACTAAATCTGTTAGAGGAAGGTTACTTTGCAGAGAGACCAAGCAGCCAGAGAAGCAAGAAGTTGAAAATGAGAAGGCGGTGCTCTCATTTGAATCCAGAGATATTCAGTTCTGCAGGAAAACAGGAGGACAAAAAATGATTTCTCTTTTGGAAGTGAATTCCCAGAAATGCTACTAGTACTGTACAACTCAAATTTTGGGCTCAGTTCAAAGTCTGGATAAGAAATCCCTATCACAGGGATATAGAAATAAGACAGTAGCGGTGCATTGGCTTGCAGATTCAGAGAGAACAAGCAACTCCAGGTTATGTATGAGGACACAAACCACCACTTCTCTCATTCCTTAGGATTCACTGCTTCTCTGCAGCCTTGATAGGGAGGCTGCTTCCCCCTCACATGCACAGTTCCCCAGCTTGGGCACAGCAGTTGAGTCTTTTCCTTAAATGAGAATCATATTAATATTTTTCAAAGTTGACCTCTGACTGAGGGATTTCAAGCATGACAAGTGTGAGCACCACCAGAATGGCCTGGGATCAAACTGGAGACCTCAAGGTACAGGTTACAGCAATTTCAGTCAAAGCTTAATAGCTAACGCTGGAACCATCTTTCTTCCCTAAAGTCTGAACACAGAGGAGGGAAAAGATTCAGTAATAGATGCTCACCAGTAGGCTGCAAATCCCAGGAAATGGAGGCTTCCAGTGTAGGGACTCTTCATTCTACCTTACTGCTACGAACAGTTTAAAATCCTATTTTAGCTATAAATTCCTCTGCATTTTTTAAAAGATTAAAATGTTTCTGAATAACCACATTACAATTAAGCCAACACGGTTTAGCTATAATTGGTAAGAAAGATTCTCATTTACACTGAGATTCCTTTAAGACCTCTTTGTGTGGGCAGAGTGTTGCAAAGTGCAATTACACTTCATTAATACTCACCTTAAAGCCCCTTACAGCACCAGAGCAGTAGAAAGGCATTACTGTAAAAATAAGAACCTAGTCCAAGTACTCAATAGTCTCAATTCCTATTTGCATTATGGCCAATTTCCCCCACTTTGTCAATATAAAAAGACAGCAAATAGTCTTTACCCACTATTTAAGGCTTCCTTTTAGGAGGAAAACAGTATCAAAGCTATTAGTGTAAATGAAAATCAGGTCCAACATCCTTATGTGTAGTTTCACATTTCTGAATTAATCAGAGGAGGATGGTAATAAAGGCCCTTTTCAATTAAATCTGTTCTGGTAGGTTGACTGTGTGCCTGTGCATGGGTGGGTAAACGGGGCCTGAGGTTCCAGGAGCTCCATGGTTTGGCTCCCAGGGGCTCCCCATTGCCATGGCCAAGACAGACTGAGCACAAGAGTTATTAAAGCAGGGCTGACTGAAGAAGTGTCCAGACATGAGTTTCTTTGAGTAGCCACACTCTGTCCATCCAAACTGCTGATTCTCACAGCAAGCCCCATTCTTCCCAGACATCTGGTATAAGAAAAATTTTTAAAAAGCCATAAGAAACTAGAAAGTGTTCTTCTTTTATGACTGAAAGTAGAAAGTTGACATTCGGAAATATCGTATGTCCCCATGGGCAGGACAAGTTCTACCTAAATGATTCCTGACATGTTTATCCAGCCTGTTCTTCAAGGACCAATGGATGCTCCACAACCTCCCCAGACAATCTGTTTATTTCAACAGTTCATTATCTTTACTTTTAAAATGTTTAATTTGGCTCTCCCTTGTTGCAGTCTGAGATCTTTACTTGTCTTCTATCTGTGATTGAAAAAGGATTATTGGTTTCCTCTCTGTGCCAGACTTTTAGCATGTCTCCCCTCAGTCTGCTTGTCTCTGGTTTGACAGAGCTCAGCTCATTCAGTGTTTCCCATAGGCCATGATCTCTAAGCCTCTGTTCATACTTACTGCACCCCTGTGAACTCTCTCCAGCCCATTGCTTTTCTCAAGTGAGGTAACAAATATTGGCAGGGACCTTGTCCACGCCTAAGAGAGAAAGAAGGACAGTCCCACTGTCTTTACTGTTCTATTTTGCCATTAAAATGCATTTCGTTGAGGCAGTATATGACCAGGGAGTTTGAATCTCACCACCATGTTTAGTTCAAGTAAAGCTCGATCCATACCAAATTAACGTGCTTCTGTGTTTATACGTCTGTGTAGGTCTTTCCTTGCTAGACCAATTCACAGCTAGTTAAAGAAAGAGAAAGTTGGAGATGAGAAAGAGCAAAGGTGCTTATAAATATTGTTTCTGGCTGGTTTGTGGTAGATAAATTCCTTGTTAAATAATCAAATCTTATGATCTTGATCCTCTGATAATTATTTATTAATGTGATTTGTTTACATTAGTTATTTCAACATTGCTGTTTGAAACACTGGCTGAGGCTGCTGCTTCATGAGCCAGAGTTATCAGAATTTGAAACCATAAGCCGTGCTCCCAAATGCATTCCCAAGTTTGCTGAGACAAAACAGCCTCACTTGATTCACTTCTACACATTTTATATATGCTTCTTCTCTCTGAGTCAGTACTGAAAAAAGACAAGGCCTCTGAAGACTGTATTAAGGGATGTGGTGCAACTGGAAGGCAACTGATTACTTACTATAACTAAAGACTTCTGGGATTTTTCATAGGAACTGAGGAAGAAAACCAAGAACCTGGAGAATCACATACAGGGAGTTAAATTTAGGCTGCTGAAACATTCACTTCAGCAGGACTTGTCCTGCATTATTCCAGAGTGTTGCTGAGGATTGTTAAACAGTTGTCATGTTCCTCTCATGACATAGTTTAATTTCACTGGTGGATAAAACCTGCCCATCTCTATGAATCTTTCGTGCATTTCATCAAGAAGTACTTTTAGTGTCAACAATAATTCAACTCCACTGCAAACGTTGGCATTCTGATCAATACTGTAGGATGAAAGCTGGACCTTTTAGCTTATTTTTGAAAATGTGGAAGAGGTAAAGGGAAGCAACCTGTCCACCTTGAATTAGTCAAAGGTCTATGCCTTTTGCCTTTTTGGGAAACTTAAACCCAAAATTACACTGGATCTGAAACAAAGATTTGAACCCAGGTCTCCTGTTTTCCAGGTACCTGTACCTTCATGAAAGTACTCTCCTTGTTTTGAACACAGGTCCCATTCTAGATTTGAGAATGTCAGAACTAATGATTTTATGATGTCATTGTCTATTTTTTGGTATTCACCTCAAGATCCCTTTAGACACCATGAGAAAAAGCAACAGGTGTGATTTATCTGATGTATTTTAGATTTCTATTCGGAGCAAGATGAATTGTGTCCTAGAATTGCCTGCTTCTCTCCTTTGGCCATAATGGCAGCCTGGAGTCAGCAGCTAAGACGTAAATATCCAGATGAATCCAACTCTGGATGTCTTTTCAGTCCTAGATACAAGAATAATGCAAACCCACTGATGAAAGACAGCTATGCTGGCCAGAACTGTGGACCCGAGCTCTTCCCTACCGAATGGATTTCAATAATGTTCTACTCTGGAGACTGGCCTGGACTTTATGAAATATATTAATTCTCTGTACATTGGGATGCTTCTGGAAAGGTTTATATCTGCAATGAAAATGTATTTTCTTGCAAAGGAAATCAATTTTAAAATGGCAAACCTCAGTAAAAGATGCAGATGAAGCTTATACCTCACTAAACCACATGGCACCCTCCTCACCCCACCTGCCTTTAAGGTTGTAAGCTAATCCACTTTGTGACCAGCTCCTACTTTTTCCTGAGGAAGAGGACTTTGTTTGTACTAACACATATAGTAAATCGATCTTCATGATACTTAGAGGCCTTGGGTCAGCAATGAATTGGGCACAGTGTACAAATGAATATATTTGTTTGCTACTATCTCTTCTTGGACAGAATTGTCAAGGCTGCCCTTGAATCTCTGTCTTGCCTTGTCATTTCCCTTCATAACAAGTGGTAGCCTCCCTAAATGACCAGACCTACTGAGATTACAGTGAAACTGTTTCTCACTGCCTTTTGCCAAGATCTTATCAGGAGAGCAAAGAATAAAAATCAGAGAAAGGGAACTGGATGTCTACAAAGCTCTAGTGTCTCATGCTGCCAATCCCTTTAACCTTCACAAGCTGGAATTACTTAAAAGATTAAAAACAAGCTAGTGAGTGCCCTTCTGTTCCTCTGTATACTAATCATTTTATTGTCATGACAGCTATGCTTCCCATAGGCACTGTGAGTGTGACTGCTGCTCTTCACAAAATACGCCACTTTGTTAACCTGCCAGACTTGCTAGCTACCACTGAGGTTCCAAATGTAAATCAGTGGAAACATATGAAGCAGCAAATTCATTGGGTTCATGGACATCATTTATTATAAATCACATTCCTTCCTGAAAAGGCCTCATTGTTGTGGCCCAGCAGGGCTGTTAAAATTCCCATTTTTGTGAGAAAACTATATTGTCCTCTATGGTTGCACTCTGCCCCTCTCATTAATCTCGCTGCAGAGTCTTCTGAGGAAGATGATCCTCCACGGAGCTGAGAGGGGAAGGGATTTGGGTATGTGACATCTCATCATGTTCCTCCTCTTTGACTTCCACTGGAACAAATGAGCAGTGCTTTGCTGTACTGTATGTGTTCTTGTTTTATATCTGCCCAGCTGCGTGCAGTCACACAAACCAAAGACTGGGCTTGTAATGCGTTCAGTGTCGTGCAGGCAAACAGCCAATAAGTTGTCCCTGCTTTGAAGAGTTTATGCCAGCATTTCAAGGTGTAATAAAATGCAGCAAATGAATGTGGGGTCATGGAGGGGGGGCGGGGAATAAACTAACACTGTTGCACACACATACAGAAGCAAAAAAATTGTCTTTGAAATTCTTGTATTTATGTCTCTGCAGAGCCTGAAGTGTTCCAATCAAAATCCGGGATGCCCTGTGTTGTAAACTGCAAATACAAACAGAAATAGGCTGTTTCTGTTGCAAACAGCTCGCAGTCTGCAAAGTCAAAGCAAACACAAAGTAGGTAAAGGAAAAAGAGGTGATGTCAGAAGCAAAATGGCTTTCCCAGTAACAGACATTTTACTAGGGTTTTGCAAAACAGCCCAGACCCCACTTCTAAACAAGTCCATGCCTCTACCTCCTGAAGGGGAATAAAGCCTTTGGTCAGTAGCCAACTATGGTGGTCAAAAATTTACATCAGTAATACAGATTGGTTATGAGAATCTGTCCTCTCCTCTTGTGCTGTGTATTTCAAACTGCCACTGATAAAATACTGTGATTTTTTTTTTTTTTGTTCTGCCCTGAGGTCCCCTTTTGTACTTAAGTCAGAAGCCTAATTTTATTTTCACGCCCCAGGTGCTTGGTACCTTGCAGACAATTCACACTCCATCTGTAATTAGATTGTTATTATTAAAAAATACCCAGCAGCTAGTAAGGTAATTGATATCAGTCACATTAAGTCTTCAGCTCCGGGGATCAGAGACTGAGAGAAAGTGAATAAAAGATGATGGTAGATCTGTCTGTCCATCTATTCATCCTTCCGACCTTTCCTGTCTCCTTTACTTCTGTTTTCCCCTGTGGAAGGAACAGGTATGTTTTCCCATTACAGCTCCTGATGTATTTCTTTGGAAATAAAATCCACAGAACTCAGCAAAAACAAACTAGTATAGAACAAGAGCAGATATATTGAATGATGAGTTGGTGGTTCTGTGTATGCTTTCTTCCTGCACTCACTAGATATTTAAACTTTGCCATAGACATTCAGACGTTACCTCTGGCGCAGCTCAAGTGAAGTCCCAGTCCCTGAGAGATGAGGACATCTGGGAGACTTGATAATTCAGAGAAAACCCACTGGTCACATTGTCAAAGACAATGAAGTGGTTTTTGATAGTAAGGCTCATTTTCCATGCAGCTTAGACTATTTTATTTAGGTTCTTTAAAAAAATGTTCCCCCAGCTCACTACAGGCACAGCAAGCAATTATGGTATCCCCAAGTGCTTCTGAATCCCAGTGTTCCTAAATAATGAATTGTTTACTCTGCAGTTAAATAGAATTTAAGACCACATATTCTGGTGATCTAAAATCAGTTTGTTACAACACATCAGGAATTTTTATTAAAGAGTTTTCTCTTTTTTATGGAAAATTATGAGTTTCTCAAAAGAATATTTGGATTGGAAAACTTGGTTTCACCATCTGAAAATTCTGAATAATCCTGTTTTACCTGAAAATTTTAGAGGAAAATGTTTCAAACAGAAGCTTTAAGGAATATTCTAGTCTGTGTGAAAGTCTAGCATTTCAACTCTTCAGTGTCTACTCCAGAAAAAGAATCCTAAGTGTAGGAATTTTATGTGTTTTAAGAATTCTATTTTTAAAACCACTATCATTCTTGTGTTTCTTGTATATGTGGTTTTAACTCTGTGTTTCTAAACCATGTAACACAATCAGCATTTAAGCAAGACTCCCACTGATTTCATATATTGAGGATATCAATGTATTGAAAAACCGTCCTTTGGTTTCTTCCTTTGTCACGTACTGAACCTGACTGACTTCACTGATAGAAATACTCCCACCAGTCATATACAGTCACTAACACTATAAGATAAAACACAGCTAAACCCCTTCTGACTAACACCTAATATTTACCCATTGTAAGTTCACTGCATTTTTGTCCGCCCTTGTTTCTAAGCCTACAAAACAGTTTCTAGAGTAGAAGGGTGATGCATCAGGATTAGAGAAATTTATTTTGTTTATTCTACTGGCATTAGCCTACTGCTACATAAGGAAAATAGTTGGTTTCCCTTTTTATCTGAAATGGGAATACAAGGTATATGGCAAAATGCTGTGTTCCTGCAAGTTACCACAACCCTCTTGGCGTATTAACCAGGGCTACATTTAAACAACGTTTTGTTAACAAGACACTAACAAGGAGTAGCAGTTGTATAAGCTATCCTGCCCCAGCGAATTACATATAGCAGATTTGGCACAGATAATGACAGAGATTGGTGAGTGAGAGTTTACACTTCCATTAAAGGTTTAAAAGGGTTCCCTAGACCAACCTGGTCTTTCTTTGAAAATATCTGAATTATAGAACAAACTCAGAAGAAAGATCAGTTATTAATAACTGTCTTGAAAAATTAAAACGAAACTGTGAAAATATAACTATACTGCTAGCTGTAAAGAAGCCCTTCAGACGCAACTTCCTGGATGATGCCATTAAGACAATTTTCTTTTAAGTTTCTTGATAATTTACATTTGCCCTTGAAAGTCTCAGTTCCTGGAGCCACAGGATTACACAAACTTCACAGCCATCGCGGATAAAGAGAAAATTTCTAGTCCTTGAGTTTGGGGTATAGAGGAGTTGGAGACTATAAACTGTAATATGTCAAACAGCAGAAGGTGAAATGAAAGACTCAAACGTATTTTATTTACATCCTAATATATAGCATTTCATACATTTCAAAATAATATGCAATATTATTTTTAAAATTCCATCAGGACTCTCGCAGCTGTCACAAGTCTGGTGTGGCAGCTGGTATTTTAGAGCCTGGAAGGAAGCACAGGCTACAACAGGCGTGTTTAAAAGAGGCATGGCCAGCCTCTAGCAAGATGTGCTGACTGTACGTCCCTGTATACATTACTAGTATTTTGCTACAAAGCAGAGGATTCAGTTGAGTAGTGCTCTAGTTCTTTGAGGGGAACAGTGAATTGATTACTCAAACCATTATGCGCTCAGATATGCATGCTGAATTTCCTTTGAGCTGAATGCATATTTAAGGCCCTGAGCACATGGGAATTTTGAGGTTAAATTGCCATAAATATTTATGGATACAAGTAATAAAGGTAGCTTTTCAGATCTTAAATTTCATTCAGGTGGTGACTCCAAACGGATATTGCATTTGAAAGCTGGAATTTGATAAAAGTGTATTTTCTCCCATCTTTTACCGCTCTTGTCTCTATTGATTGTGAGCTGTTTGCTGTAGGGTCTGTCTTTTATTAAATAAGTGTACAGTGCCTAGCACAATAAAGCCGTGATTTTTTCTGGAGTCTTTAGAAACCATTGCAATGCAAATAAATGTGTTTAACAT
>WAAD01029630.1:71469-106563 GCA_013389945.1 Fregata magnificens
TGACCAAACCTCCTGTGTTGTTGCAGAGGGAGATTGAGTATTTAGAAATTCAGTACCCAAATTTATTTTTCAGTGACTCTGTGTTAAAAATCCTTGAAAACATCCTTGCATCCACATGGGAGGATATCTGATCCCTTGGGGAGAAGTCACAGGTCTTTGATGGTCTGTCTTCATCCTTCTCTAGCACATGCACAAAGAAAGTGAACTTCTTACCTCAAATTATCAGTATCTCTACATAAAATTGCCAATGGCAGAATAAATTATCCACTTGAAGAACTCAACTAGAAAAATATGAAGTTGACAAATCAGAATATGGCAACAAAAAGACTGTCAGCCAGATGCCCTGGACTAACAAACACAAAAATATGTAGAGGTTGCTCCCTGAATCCATCTTACAAAAAGTACATGCTTAACAGCCATCTTTTGTGACCGTGGTGCTCCTTGATGGCTCCAGTCGTGTAAGGAAAGGTCATTTAAAAAAGACCACGGCATCTGCAGTGCCCAGAGAGTAGCCTTTGTCAGTTTGGAGGGAATGCTCAACTGAATGCATTTTATCCTTTGTCTCTCAGCTGAGGTCCCTTTTCTAAATATTTGCAATGATCTGCCAAAAAGGATGAGCAGATGACAAGTGAAAAGTATGGATCAGCATCTTGAGTAGGGCCTGTGGAGAGGAATTTATACAGCCACGCAAGGGAATGAGCAAGATGGCACAGACAAAGATTCACAGGTGGAAGCTGTTAGTCTGGCACCATCACTAATTTACTCTTACTCTAAACTGTCTAGAACAGTAGCTAGTTAAACAGTGCATGATGTCTAGAGGGTGCCAAGGAGCGCTAGCAGCTGGAAGGAGCTGCAAATTGCAATAGTTTTTCTTAGTCAAGTTAAAGTTTGGACTCCCTTGAACGTTAACAACTGTTGTTCAGGAGCTGCTTAGCAATAGTCCTACCAAAGCCTCAGGTTAGTTTCCAATATTCCAATTCAGGGAGAAAGAAAAACAAAGGAAGGTGTGGAATATTTGTTCAGGATCAGTGAACAACCACTAGCTCTTCCTAGGCATTTAGGCCCAGATTCCCAGAAGGATTTAGCACTAACTTCTGTTAAAATCAGTTTGGATTTGTTACTTTTTTAAAAATTCAGGCTTTAGAAAGTAAGCACTTCCCAGCAGTGATCAATGTTTTCAGACACCCTAAACTTAAACAGAGTTGCTGCAGGAAGATGAAGAGGATTATAACTGTAGTTATCGTTGGGGCTGTAACAGCAAAGTTATTAATGAAGAAGTTTCTGTCACTGACAGAGTGACAGGGTTCTCTCTTGATTTCTTTAATGTCTCATTTGATTTCATCTCATTCCCAAGAAAGTCAAAACACAAAGATCCATGATGGGTATTTTTTCAGAGACATGAAAGGAGAGGGAGAAATAGAAGGGTGGATGTAATCAAAATATTAGACAAGTAAAAGAACCAGATTTGTCAGAAGACAAAGCATCTGAAACCATGTAACCATCAGATGTTCCTGTTGAGATGCCACACTTCCAATGACATTGATTTTCCAGAACGCAAATGATGTTAAACACTTTGCATTTCCTTCATTTAGCTCCTGAACTTTAAAAAACCCCATTGCTGTTTTTGGGAAAAGGCTAGGGCTGAATTCCCAGAGCTGCTGTGTTGTTCTGCTGCATACTGAAGCACTGAATAAAAGAAAAATTGGGGAAAAAGCCGTGTGTGAACAAGAAAGTGTTGGTAAGGCCTGGGTCATATTTCCATTGCTCTTAGGTGATACTAGGAATATATATAAGACCGAAAAAGTATTTGTCACACGTTAAATTCAGGATTATTAACTACCCTAAACTCTGGGGATTGAAGGGTCCTTGTCTTCTCGCTATTATGAAGTCCTCAGAGGAAGGGGACTCATATTTTCTCCTCGGTTCTGTCGTGTTCTGAATGTTAACTCTAACACAAGGGCTGGATCTGAAAGACGGAGAATATCTGCTCTTCTCCAGAGATAAAGTATTCACAAGATAAGAGGAGACAGCAGAATACGTTCATCTTGTCAAATGACACTTTAACTGGAGTACAACTTCTTAACTGCTGTGTTTGTACAAATTTAGCATATAGAGTGATACTGGCAAACACCCCTGGAAATTTTCTGAGCTCTAGCATGTACAGCATATCTTTCTCCTCCCAACATGTTCTTGTGCAATCTCTCTGCAGTAAGAAGCAGAACAGCATGCCTTGGGTCTTTAATTTACTACACTGATGGCTAGAGGTGNTAGACAAGTCAAATCTACTGAAATTGCTGTGAGCATATTTGCACGGATTTGTTCTTCTTTATACTGTTTATGTTCTAATTCATTTAGAGTCTGTATCCCTAAAGTCATCATGATCACCTTGCAGTACTTTCTATCTCCCTCTTTACCAGCCTAGACAACACCACAAGCAAGTTAAATATAATGGCACAATATTTCAGACAAAACTTCAGACAAGAGTCAGTGAATACAAGCAATCTATTCCCACTGCATAAGCCTTTATTCCCTCAGGCAATTCTATAAATATCAGCCTATTTATTTCTCATTTAGCCCAATGTCACTGAAAGTGAATCAGACCCTTAATATTGTTCCTTATATTTATTTATGCTGACCACTACACTTATCAGTCTCACTTTCACAGAAAGACAGGATCTTTCTTACTGCTGGAGCTATAACACAAGGAAGGCTGAGTCAGGAGGACACATTATTAGAAAGACTTGACATCCATATAGCCTGCTCCTTGAGATGGATCTCATGGCACTTGTAAACCTTATGTGTCTCTGTAGGACACTGTATGGTAGATTGACACACCATGTTAATTAGGGTATATAGCCTGCATAGTCC
Source organism: Fregata magnificens (assembly GCA_013389945.1). Classification (NCBI taxonomy): domain Eukaryota; kingdom Metazoa; phylum Chordata; class Aves; order Suliformes; family Fregatidae; genus Fregata; species Fregata magnificens. Next base: position 74,338 of record WAAD01029630.1, read on the forward strand.
TTTGATAAAAGTCACTTTATGCAATGGCTTACAAGAGAAAAAATACAAATGCAGCCAGTCAATTGGATGAAATCAGAGCAGTTAATTATTTATTATCAAATGTATTATGTGGACAGCCCAGCAAACTTACACAGCAGCAGCAAACAACATGCCAAACAGAAACAGACCCCTAAGTGCTTGTGGTCAAAAGGTATCAATGTCCTGTCTGCAGCACGAGAGCAGACTCCTGCTTCTTTTTTAGATCTAATTGAAAAAAAGAAAAAGCTCTTGGGTCAGAGCTCCACAGCATAGATTACAACCCAAACTACCTGTATACATGACAGCAAAAGTGTTTTCTCCCTAATGGGCTTCAGCCTCTTCTTGGCACAACCTTTTATAAGAGACAGAGCGAGCTGTACTTTGACAGCTTTGGCCTGCTAAGTTTCAGAAGGTAAAGTGTTGCTGAAGAAATAAGATGTTAAATCTAATGCTCCACAGTCCTTAAAAGGGTTCAAGAAACAAGTGTTCTATAAGGAAAGGGTTATAGACCTTAAGAAGCAATATGCCTGAAAACTAAGACTGTAACGTCAGAGGCTGCTGTTCCTGAGGATTGTTTTTGGTAGAGATGTGTGGAGATGCTGAACTTGAATAACCTGGGTGATACAGAGCAACAGGGTAGAGAAACACTCGCTTCAGCAAGACACACCAGCTTTTGAACTGGTTTCAGGCAAAAACTCAGTAAATTCCTGTATACTACACACACACAGAGGGACATGCACTTACTCAGAATATTGGTATCTCTGCCTATACCCATATATATCTATAGCTACCTCTGTCATATATACACCAAATAATGATCCTCCCCGTTAATACCCTACTTTCTCACAATGTCTCTAAAACAATGAAATATCTTAGAAATCTGTCAGTCTTTTACTTTATTTATTCACACACACAACATTTCCCATGCTTTAAACTCATTGATTTAAAAGATAGGAGCACTTGTTCCCTTCTGATCATTTATTAAAATGGTTCCTCAAATTCTTGCAGTATTTTTCTTCTCTTTGTAACAAAATATTGACATGACAGGAGGTTTTATTTCTTAAAGGCAATCTGAAATGAAAAGATGCTGCCTCCCTAAGCAAATAAACAATATTTCTTCAATGACTACTCTAAAAGAAAGTAAAAATGAAAGAAGTGGATCAGGCCATCTGGCTTAAGGATTGTCCCTACTCAAGAGCCATTTCCCTAAGTAGATTACGTGGTGCTTCTGCAGGTTTTCCCCTTTCCTCTGCCTCTTTCTCCAGCATAATTTATCAAACACTTTGGCTGTGGCTGAGGTTTCAGGAAAATGGGTCATATTACAGTTAGCTCATTTATTCAGAACAATATCTTAGTCTTTTGTTCAGGTTTAATAAAGTACAATTATTACACTGTCTCTCCTTGTGATTAATTCAGACAAAGTTTACAGACAAGGCACTCCGCAGATCTCTGGTGTTATTGCTGTCCGATGAATTAAACCACGTTCTTCTGCCAGTTGTAATTACAGAACCGTATCCTATTTCTCTCTCCTCTTTTTCCTTCTAGTTTGTCTGTATTACCCCAAACAGATTTTAACCATGATTCCTAGTGTGGTGTTGCCTATGCTTGCAGAAAAATTGTCTCCAGCATCAGTTCAGCTGTGCTATGAACTGAATTCAAGAAGCTTATTTGCAGTGCATAACAATTACAACATTATTGAATCTATGAATGTATGAACAATGGCACATTTTATACTAGAAGATGGCATTCCTTGTATTAAATGCATTTTAAGTATACTCCTTTATATAGCTCTGTCTCCCGTAACAACCTGAGCTTATTGATGGTGATAACCGCTCACAACAGACTATTTTCCCCAGACTCATTTGGGTAGTGGCAGAGAATACTGGTAAGAACAGACTTCAAAAGATCCGCTCATGTGAGTAGAGACTTTCTCCAAAGAATCAGTCAGAAAACCTCTCTCCCTAAAAGTGATTTGATGCAAGGCTTACTAGGTGAAATTATCTAGCTGTCAGAAGTCAGACAAGAAGGTCAAATTGTATCTTCTTGCCTTTAAATGCAACAATTTGTAATTAAAAAAAAAAAAAGTTGAATCCAATGGAAGGGTATCCATGTGTTACAGTGGGCTCTGACTAGGTATTCTGCAGTGCTCCACCACTCCCACTTTTTCTCTCTTCTTTTTCTGAATACCATTTCGGAATCCTATGTTCAGACCTGACACAGCTGCGTTTTTCCAGGTGAACAGTCTCATATCAGAAAAAAAAGCAGATTCTGACACCAGCAAATTGTTACTAGGGTCTATTTTTAAATATCCCAATGATGCAGAACAAAAGAAAATAGCCCTGCCATTTCATCCCAATGAGCCAGCTTTCCAATGTTCTGCAGACTCGTATCCCAAAGTATGACACCGAGAGCCCTTGTCAATTCTTGCCTTAGAGCACACTTTAGAGGGATGTGCAAGAGGAGGGTGAATGAGCTCTGCCTGTGCTCTGAGCAGGTCAGACAGAAGCCAGGTACCATGAAAAAAAACAGAAGTCGTGCTGCTGTGACACTTGTCCTTGAGCTTGGAAGACCAACTGTTCAACAGGGCATAGCAGGTGAAATTCAGGAAATATCCTAATATAGCTTTTATGGCCTTTGGCTGAAACTGGCTAACACCCAGCATACTCAAAACGTGGGAAAAGGACGATTTCTCTACTTGCAATAGGCTGTGTAGCCATGCTCTTGGTAACACTCCAGACATGCTCATTAATGTGATTATGGTTTTCATATTTGGCTCATCAGGATTTTTTGCTTCTGTGTTTAAGGTAGCCGCCTCCATTTTATTTGGTCTTAGATTTCACAGGTATTGCTGTTCTGAAAGTGTGTTGTTTTGCTTTTTACTCTCTGGTATTTCTGTTCTGAAATGTTACCCCAATTATGCCTCATGGGACTTGTCGTTCAATTGTCCCACCCACCCGTCCTATTCTCCGGAGTGCGCTTTCTGTTTACAGAGCATCTCCAACCGTCAACTGCAAGCTTGTCTTCTTGTGAGGAGGAAAGGTACATAACCGTACAGAATCAGGGGAGTATTTTGTGACTAGTGGACAAATTCAAGTTCTTCCTGCTGTCTGAATCCCATTTTCACCAATCTCTAAAAACTGAGATGATAAAATTAATCTACTTTTGTAATTTTTTTTTTACTTCCTTAAATGTGTGGTGTCATGTAACTGCAATATATGAAGTTCAAAACTGCTGTGTATTTCCTCTGTTTCCCTCTATAACTTGTAGACATAAGGTTGCAACAGCAGGTTGGGAATAAGGGGAGAAGCAGGCAATTTAAGCAGAAGAATTTGGATTGCATGCAGATGTCCCCAGGAATATTAAAGTTTCATATATGCATGTTATGTTTGAATTGAGAAAACCCCAGAAAATATGATGTATACCAGCAAAATTCCTTCAAATCGAAGTTATTCAAGGACTCCTAAGACCATCAATTACTTTCATCATTACTATTTCTTTTTCTTTTTAAACAAATTGCAATTATTTTCCTAGAGTGGTGCCTTGTCCTGTGGCCATCTAGGACAGGAGATGTAGTGCAGAGTATCCAGAGAGCCCGGTGCAGCCCAAAATCTGGTTTATAACCTTGCTCTCCTTGTAACTGCAGGGCGAGGACAAACCTGATCAACTGTAATTTTTTTTATTATTATTTTTGGCAATCTCAAGAAAGCGATTTCTATTCAGCTAGCAGCCTACAGTCAAGTACAAGTAAATATAATGGTTGTGGACTTTTATTTCACAGTTAAGCCTTTATTACCAAAGGCACAAGTCTGAATGCATTGCATTCATTAAACACAAGCCAATTCCTTAAGCAGCAATTTGACTGCTCTTAGTTGCTGGTGAGAACTGGGGGCTGGGAGCTTGGACTTCTGGTTCCTTATTTTCAGATGAATTGTTGCGTAACCCTGGGCAGCTTTACTTCACAGTATCTCAGTTTCCCCAGCTGCAAAATGATGATAAGAATTAGATATTATGAGTTGAGGGACAGATTCTGACACCTTTATTCACAACTGAGTAGTGCAATCGATTTCAGTCTGAGGAAAGGGTAACAGCATCTGGCCATTAGTGTTTATAAAGCAACTAGACTCTTGGCTGATGGATTAGATTAGATTTCAGTGCTGAGATGCTACCATGAAGGGTTCTTCAACACGTTTAAAATAGATTAGATAAAGAAAGTATTTTGAGAGGTTTGGGTAAACAAGATGCACAGAATCCTGATGATGGTGGGAAGATCAGATCCAAGGACAAATAATAAACAGGAAGAGAGACCCTACCCAGAACAAGACAGAAAGTATGGTGCTTCTGGGGTTTTTTTACTTTGATGTTTGAACATGAAAAAAAATAAAGGGGGAAGACATAGTCTAGGTAAAATAAAAATAAAAAATTACCTCAATAGGATTTAAAAAAAAATATTATGTGCTTTTTTTTCCTTTTTGGAGTTATTTAGCCCTTTTATTTAATCTTTTATTCTTTCTTAAAGTGTTCTGCTATTTTTAAAAATAGCCGTCTGAAATGAACAGTTGAGAAATTTCTCTTCACAAAATCTAAAAAGAAATATTTTGCATTTTTCAAAATTGATGGCATCCAAACTGAACTTTTTATGATCTTTTAAATTTTCACAGAATTTATGCTTGATTTACTGTTTTATTCTCTGTGGGAAAAAAATAAAATGCCCTGTTCCATTCAAGTACCCCTCCCCAAGGGCACGCATACCCTGTCAGCAGCCATCTGCTGCCGGGTTCTGGGTTATATGTTCTCCAAAAGCAATTTTAGGGGTTGTGACTCAGGGATGAGGGGGAAAGAAAAGTGTAGACAGCAGTCTGTCTTATCAAGAGAAGCCAAAATTGATGAGGTTTTCCGCTCACTCTCTGGGCAGCGCAGGGAGCTGCGCAGGGAGCTGCGCAGGGGCTGTGGGCATAGGCAGAGGAGGTGAGAGCCTTTCTCAGCCAGCCTAGACTGAGCCTGTCCAGCTTGTGAATTAAAGCTTAAAGTATCTTTAAGCCAGAGGTACTACTGGGATTGTAATGTTTTCCAGGTCTACACAAGCCAGATCATTCTCTCTGACTGTTTTTTTCCCAGGATGCTGAAGTCAAGCATGTTTTACTGAAGGATACCTCCTGTCTTCCTAAAGACTTCAAGTGACAATGAGCTGTCCCTTTCTCTTGTATACTTCCCCTGTGTTTAACTAACTTTGCTGCTAGAAAATTTTATCCTGTTTCAGAACTACGTTTGATCCTTTACAGTCACTGGCTCTTCTAGTGATTTTCTTCAAACAACTGAGAAGTTCATCATGAGCATCCACTTTCCACACGATATTAATTATGTCGAGTGATTATGTCACCCCTCTGAAAGTCCTTCTACCATGAGACTTGCAGGGCTTTGCATTTGCTTCCCAAAAAGGTGAGGAAGAGATGAGCAGGAGGAAAAACAGAACTCACCCAGCACCGTGCACTGGCCACTAGAGCTGCACTGCCATGGAGGAGTGCAGCCTTTTGGGGTGCTTGGCCCCTCTCTGTTCTTTCCTGTGCAAAGTGGGGCCCAGAGTAATTACTTGGTGTTCAATAAGTGGTGTGGTTTTTCATTCAATCAAATTCCAGTAAGTCCTTCAGGACCTAGACCTCTAAAGAGAGATGTGACTGCTGCCTAAGCAGGTTGTGTCTATTTCCTAATTTTAAGTGACTAACAAGCATAAACACAAAGGTGTTTGAACATGGCAACCACTGAGGAAGGTGAGTGATCCCTCTTACCATCAGCTGCTGCTCAGCTGCATGTCTCCCTTTGCTCTTAATTCTTTTTTTTTTTAATTCAGTGTGAATGCTTCACCTTCAGTTGATCAATGCCTCACAAATGGTAGGCTAAGCATTTCACACAGGGAAATGATTATGTTGTGTGGAGGGTGAGAGATTGATGGTTGTTCAAAGGCCATCAAGATTATGCAAGCCTCAATATTTTTCCAAATCCATCAAAAAATATCCCCCTGAAAGCTCTCTGCCATTAAGGGACTGATTTTTCTTGGGTTCGAGGAGGCCTGAACAAGATTTGCAGGAATTGCAAGAACGGGCAAGGATGGAGCTGATGGAGCTGAACTTCTTGTGGTAGAATGGGCATCCAAAGACCTAATCCCATGATGACAGAAGCTTAAGAGCAATAGGGGTAGTTTGCAAAAGTGTGACAAACATGGAATAAAAGCCCAGAATAGAAATGTGTCCTGGAGCTATGCAGTGTATAACAGATATCTTGCCAGGCAAGGCTTTGGAGCTATCATTAGACTGGCAGTGAAGAAGGTCCAGGTCTCCCCAGCTGCCTGTGCCCTGGCCCAGGCTCCTCAATGGGAGGAAAACCCTTGGCTAGCAGTTGGGGCTTGTGAGCCATAGAGATGCATCCTGAAAAAAGTCCAATTTCTGCCAGTGGAGCACAGCATTCCCTCTCTGTCTTAACCACACACACCATTCTCCCCAGCCGATTGCCACCAAACAGAGCTACGGGGAACAAAAAAAAGAGACCGTTTGACAGACATATATTAAAAATGACAGTTTAGCACTTTGCGTCCTGGGGGCATGACACAAACCCCCCTTCGTCTTCCAGCACCTGACTGAGGAAAACAATGCTAACTCCAATTTACAGGTCCAGAAGCAGACACAGATTGGGGTGCAGTGACTTTGTTCAAGCTATGCTCTGAAGATCACATTGGTCTCTGGAAATAAATCTAATTTGCAAACTTTCTCCTCAGGTTATCTCATTTTTCATTTTCTCCACAGCAAAAAAAAAAAGCATAATGAAGGGTTTCAATTAAATTACGGAACGAGAGACAATAACTTCAACCATTTCTTTTACTGTCTTCACTAAGAAGACAACAGGAAGGATGAAAACCAAGTGACATTTTCTAAACTCTTCTGATATTTGTCAGAAATATTTTGAAACAAAATAAATGTTTGCTTAAGAAATGTCTCTTGGCTGAAGCAATTTTTTTAAAATTAAATAGGAAGTTCTGTATGAGATTCCTTTTTGCCCCTAATAGAAATAGTATTTCCAGTCTCAAAATCTAATTGGGTCTTTTTCCATATAATAGTAGCTTTGCAAACCCAACCTGAAACTCTACTTGGGTCCTAAAAAGGGAGGCCTAGAGTCTTTTAGTTAGTCTGTTTGTGGCTTTGCCATTGCTGTTCATTTTCCACGGTGGTATGCCAATACCACAATGATGGATGCAAAAACCAACACCCTGGGACCGACAATGAATAATAAACATCCCCAGTGCTCATGCCGATCCTTTGAGATGCTCCTGTCTGTTTTGTCCTTGATGTCCATGATTTGCCCTGGTCTTCCAGAAAACAGCTTCTCTTCCTCACAAGGCCCAGGTGCTGTGTCCCAAGCCCAGGGCTCATCTTCACTTTTCACGGTGTTGTTTGTAGGAGAAATCATCTCAGATATGCTATGAAAGGGAAAATCATAGCACAAACATATGCCACCCTGCTTTCTTTGCATAATCTCTTTGTTCAAATTTCAATCAGTTCAGTGTACCACTGGCAGTAGATGAAAACTGGGTAAACAGACTCAAAACATCCTGTCTTGGTTTTCTTTGCCATGTAAGCTGATCAAAAACAAACACAGGGCTAATATACAAAAACACTCACATGATGTCTGGCTGTGTAACAACTGTAGGTAGTGAAATTAGTTTAGGCAGGCTGGGTGCAGGCCAGAATGCAAAAAGATGCATTTTAAGTAGCTAGCAATTCAATTGCATTAAACAGCTCATTAATATCCTGTACCGATAGTGGCTGAGTACCTACAATGGTTCACTAGTTTTTATCAACAGCCATTATGAAATCATTGCGCTGCTTTCATATTTCACAGGGACATTACTGCTGACCCACGGAAAAATGATAAGGGATCAGAGGAGCGATGGTGAGGGGTGTCCCATAGGCACTGCCTTGGAGCTGAGGAGGGAAGAGGGAGAGGTGAGGGTGCTGGCCTGGCCGCTGGGGGTGAGGAGACATCTCTGCTTAGTCAGATGCCTGAAAGACACATAAGGGCTCCAGAGCTGAGGGAGAGGGACGGTAGATGGCTTGTTTGTTTGTTGGTCTGAGGATGTGAAAAAGTGTCATTGTTCACATTAATGTCTCGTGGCTGCCTTGTTCTGGGCAACAGACAAAAGCTGCAGTGAAAATCCCCACCTCACTCTCCGTTCTACCAAAGCACTTCACCCCCCACATGCTTTCAACAACCCTTGTTTTCCAGTCCTCACAAGGCACCTTAACTTTGCCCTGTCTTGCTATTTTTTATATTTCAGAGTTTGATTCCAAATATTAAAAACACAGTCCTTACTACCTGCATTTATATGCAACTCTCAGGCAAGAATGACATCTTTTATACTGGATACACAACATGGATGTTCAGGCAAAGAGATGTATAAAAGTTACTTCTTCACCTAAATCTTCTGTAAACAAGAAGAAGTAGTTTTAACATTAACCTTTTGAAAATTCTTCAGCTGAGTTATTAGTATTTTTAAACCCTGAAACTTCAACCTCCCCTATAAAACAAACCACTGCTTGTAAATACAGCTACCTTTCTCTGTTAACCTGAGATGTGATTTCACCTCAAGTCCTCAGGCACAAATGCTAGGAGAAGGGTAACTGATCAACCTGAAGCACCTTGAACCCCTTCACACTACAAGTACATACAACATAGGAGCCTGTCAGTCAGAATAAAAATTAGCATTGTCCAGATTTTGACATCAGCACCTTTTCTATAGGCTCGTCCTGATTTATTCCTGGTTGAGAGGATGACCTTGCAACATCTTTTTTTTATAGCTGTCATGAAAAAAGAAGGAAAACTCCAAACCTTCCAGATATGTGGACCCCCCAAAATTTGATTCTTAGTTTGCAGTACTTATTTTAAACTTACTGAAGTCAGTCACAACATCTTTGTCTTTTTGTGCTGAAAAGGCACATTTCTTTGTTGGAATATTTTGAAAAAGTGACAACTATTCTGAAATTTTGTTTTGGAAAATCTCCTCACCTGTGACATGAACTGCTTTGGAGGTCGGTGATGGCAATGTGGGTAATGACAATAATGGAATCTTTGGGGTTTTTTTTCTTCAAGATGAGTATTTGATATAAAATTAATAAACTGAAATCTGTTCCTGTTTTGTCATTTTAAGAAAGTTATGAGAAAGAAACATTCCTGAAAACCCTGTATTAAATATCTTTCAAAAGATTAAGATATTTTTCATAACAGAAAAAATTATATTGCAATATTTTACATGAAATTGAACATCTAGATCCTAACCAATTCTACTGTATCTACTGACCTACAAAGAAAACCATAGCCAGAGGAATGATCCATCCTTCATATATGTTAGGATAAAATTCAAGTTACTCTAATAATTGACACAATTACCATGTGATTAAGGAGTAAAAGAAAAAGGAACCACAACATCAGCTAAAACAAAACAGGAATAAACATGCAGCAAGAGAAAATATAAAGGTTTGCTTATTTAGTTACACCTGTGGATATTTATTTCACTGAAATGGTGAAGAAAACTATTAAACATGCTGGACTCTGTAATAGCCATTAAAAAATGACGCATCAAGCAGAATGTTTTCTGAGCTTTGGAAGTAAGTTCTGATCTGACACGGTGTTGTGTCCATCGCAACACAGAAGCATTCTGGGGGACAATACAGGCTTTTGTCTCCCATGGAAAATCTAATTTGATGTCTTTCTTTAAGTAGCACAGCTGGGGATAATTACAGATTTCTGTCACATACTCCAAATGCTCCCTGGTCCATGGGAGGGTAGGAGGTGCGAAGGCAGTGGCCTGACCACTCTAGCGGAATATTAAAACCCAGGGAAAAACAGCTGACCACTCCTGGCTTGGAGACCGCATTGTGGGATCTGTTTTGTCCCCTTATGCCTGCTGCTCTGCAGCCTCTGCCAACCTTATACAGCACCCTACCTTTGCCTGCACCTCCCTGGTGGAGCACCTCGAGCGCCAGGCACTCCTCTCCCACGGGCAGCCCTGTCTCCTTCCCCCCGACCCGGTCCTCTGCAAACCCGTGTCCTTCCCAACACAAAGCTTGCCTGAGTGCTCCACCTCATTCCTTTTCCTGAGCTTTGCAAAGCACTTTTTGAATTTACACACTGTTGGCTAATAATATATGAATGTATGTATTTACCACTCATGGTGTTTGACTCGGTGTGTTTGTTTTATGTATAATGAGACACAGTTAATGTGTTTACATTCATGGTTCAGCATCTCGAATAAGTCACCAAAATGTCCACCTTTACTGCACTGATTTATTAAATGGCTCATGGATATGGCCTCTCTTAGTCCATTTTCTCCTGTATGGTAACAAAATCAAAGCATACAAATGTCATACAGGTATACTAAAATCCAAACATAAAACAAATTAAAGTTGTCTTGTGTGTATGCCTGAGCATAAGCACAGAAAACTCAGTAGTCCTGCTTAAAATCACCAATACACTTAAAAAAAAATGCCCCAAACCCCTTAAATAATACCTCGGTGCACCATGGAGCTTGTGCCTTGGTGCATTTGAATATTTTCTCTAGCTGTTCAAGAAAAGTCTTTCTCCCTGCCTTTCACCCATACACTGAAGCTGTGTAAAACAATTAGTGACCAGCACCAGGGGCAGGTATTCCCCATCAGTGTCCAACTTCAGCAACATCTTCTGGTTTTCCTCCCCGTAATTTTCTGGGCCATTGTATTCTCACTATGCAGCCACTTCAGTATACTAATATCACATCCTTTTCCTACAGGGTGCTGTCAAAATAGTCTGCTAAAAGAGAGAAAGAAACAGGTGAGCTAAGTATTGCAGATGGACTGAAGAAATAGCGATGCCATTTTCATTTATAAAGACCATGAAATTGGATGACCATAGGTGAAAGAGAAGATAAGGCTGGCATCATTGTAATGGGCTGAAATCCTGCTCACTTGGTAAACTTCAGGGTTTTGTGTAGAGGACAAATTACCAGTACTCAAGGCATACTTATGGCCCCATCCAATATACTTGGGAGCTGTAACCGCACCTACCCACAGAAAAAATTTTATACATTGTCTGGCCTTCTGGCTCAATAAGACCGAACATTTCTGTAGGCAGTGCAGGATTTTTTTGCAACTGCTGCCAGCGATTGAATTAGCACCACAGAGCTGGTTAGCTATTGATAGCAGTGAGCAGATGAGCTTTCAGACTGCAGTAGTTATAGATGTGTCATTATAGAGTGAAAAGGATTATTATATAAAGCTTTCACCAGTGCAGCTCCAGATGAGGTCTTCCCTTACAACTGGGTAAGAACCAGAGGACATCGCAATACTCTGCTGTCATTTCTAGTCACACCAGATATGTAGCACAGATTCGGTCCACCGATCAGCGAAAGTTGACTGAGTTTTCCAAAAGCAAGACTGACTGAATGAACTGGAAACGCTCTGGAAAAAAAAGAAATCTAGGAGAACATCTGTGAGCTTTTAACCTCCTCATCCTCTTCAAATAATACAAATATTACTCCAGAACTGAAATAGTGATATGACAGTATATGAGTGCATCAGTCCAGTCATATATACCTGTGAGGACTACAGGGTTCTTTGTCTGTGAGAAAACCCTACAAATATTGTCCAGGTTTGCAAAAACATCAAAGATGACAGAACAAGAGAAACCATAACAATATGTATTTTTATTTACTTATTGTTTATTTTTATTTATTCTTAGTGAAGTTCTCTGTTTTGAGATTAGTGGCTCAGAACACACAGCAAGAAAACTCAGCACCTCCTAGGATATGTTCTATTTCAGCCCCTAGGATGTTGGCCAAGAAAGCAGTTGCTTAGCCATGGGGTTGATAGTCACTCATTTAGATTGTGTCAAATCTGTAGCAAATTTCAAGAATAGACAAAGGAACGGAGTGTGCCAGCATTTGGCTGTGGATAAGATAAAGATTCATTAGGATCCTCAGCAGTAATGTTGTCCTTTTTGCCTTCTCCTCCTGAGAAACGAGGACTCATCCTCTTTTGTTTTGCTCTTTATCATGCAACCTATAACTGAAGTCATTCACTTTCTCTGGAACACGAAGCCTCCAAGTGAGACAGAAAAATATTTTACTTGCCAGCTACAGCTTTGTTTTATATGTTTGATTGTAAACAAGCGAACATTTACTTTGGAGAAAGACATTGAAGTTCAATGAGTCAGTGAAGGAAAGAAGTTTAGCATGCATTATGCACTGCTCTCGTTTCTTGCCAGGGGCACACTTACAGAAAATATGAACTAAGCAGTTCATGGCCAGAAGTGTACACTTACACCTACTGACATCTGCAAATTTTATTTTTTTCCTCCTTATATGCTAAAAATTCACTTCAACATAAATATTAGATCCAGGAATTTCAGACTGATCACAGGCCTTCCCAACAAGTCTCAGGTGATGCTGGTGCTGGCTGTTTTCATGTCATCAGCCATGCTGCAGACTGACTGTACCGGAGAGGTCAGCTCTGCTGTGACACTTACAGATCTAGTCGTCATCGTGTGGGACTAAAAAGGAAGGCAGACTAAGCCCAGATCCCTCAAGGTATTTTGATATCTACCTGACACTGACACTGAAGTGAGGTGGGCAGCTGCAATGGGAGTGGAGGTGGCCATACCATCCCTGCCCTACCGTGTCATCAGGAAATCCTACTACACAACCCAGAGGTTTGCGGCTTGTAACCTCCTTCACTGCCACTCCCACCCCCAACTGCAATTCATTAAGTCTCCTGATACATCTGAAACATCTATAAATATTTATGGTTGCAGGCTGACACGACTTTCTCAAAGTCACATATGACTTGCATCACGGAGCAGAAAGCTCATTTTGCTTTAACCACGGGGGCATCCTTCCTTGTTAAGCAGGCATGCCCAGTACCCTCCTCTCTCCAGCAGTGCAGACTCCTGGGGGAGTAAGGCTCTTCAGCAGCCCCTCCACACCCAGCCCTGCCCCTGCTGTGAGGGTACCTGTCCCCACTGCTGAACTGGTGCCCGCCTGCTCCTACCCCTCGAACTTTGGCTTTGTGAAAGCAGGCTGAGCATGGAGTCCCTGCCAGGGCTACTCTTCAGGGTGGCTGGCTCAGGCAGAGGAGCAATAAAGAATTGCAAATGCTTTTAAGGCACATTGACTTTCAGAACTGGTAGATGCAGTCATTATTTATTTATTTATTTATTTGGTGGGCAAACAAATTTGTTGGGCGTCTTGTGTGCATGGAATTTTTTTCTTTTCTCCTTTTTCTGGCAAGAGATTGCAGGGTAAGTTAGTAATATGTTATTAATAGGAGACTTTTTTGATAGTTAAAGGAAACAACCAAAAAACCCCCACAAATCAAAACAGTGCATGAAAGTGACTTAGGAATTATACAGATTGAAGGGATGATCTTTGTCATAACAGAAAAGGATAGCTGAAGAGGGGTGATGAAAAAGACATGTCACTGAGATACCTTGCCTGCGCAAGGGGCTAGAAAAATGTCTTCCACAGCACCTCGCATCCTTCGGGTAGAAAGGAGTGTTGTCCTCTTACTGTCCATCTCTGTATGGACGGAAGTTAACTCAGCTAAGTCATGGCTGAGCATTTGAGGAGGTCTCTGTTGGTACCTTCTTGCTTATGTAGCTACTCTAAAAAGAGAAGAAGTCTCCATGCAAACACTTTCTCTTCAAGGATTGCCACATATTTAGACAGGGACAAAGCATAGAATTGAATAAAACTAACTTCAAGGCAAGTTTTGAAAATCTGACATAAAAAAGAGAGCCTGTCTATTCACCCTACAGTTGAGCAGCCTTTGCTAGTCTCCCTTTTTTTTTTAAAGAAAGTCTTTGTTTGAATATCTTTAGAGAACTACCTTCTTCAGCAGTGAAAATTAAAATGAAACTTAAGAAAAAAAATCTAAGGCTACAGAGCCAAGCATTGTGTGTGGATAGATTAGAGTTAAGGCTCATTTGCAGGAGAAAAGCCAGCACAATATTTGCAGTGAAAAGAGTAGAAAGGTTCTTGCCCCCACTCTTTCATTTAATAGAGGTAGTTTAGGGAAAATTTCTAATGAATCCTATCCAACCATAAAATCATGTAGAAAATGAATCGTATCTGACAATAAAATAAAAGTGAACTAAATTACAAGGTTCCTGTATTCGCAGGACAAATTAATTTCATGTTTGGAATACTAATTGTTCACTGTAGGGCCTACAACTATTTATTGTTATTGCTTCATTTGTCACCAGAAGAACTTTTGCAGATGGAGAACGGTATGATTTTAGCTGTAGCATCAAAGGGAAGGGAACAAAGTCTCTCAGAGCAGAAGAGGGAGTTTCCCATGTGCCACCCCCTCCGCTCCCCAGGACAGTTTGTGTGGAAAGGCTTTTGAAGGGTGGGTGATTTGTCCTTTGAAGTTGGAGGTAGAAGGAAAGCGAACCTTGATGGGGGCTGTAATTGGCCCGCAAGGACACCACCTGACACATGTTCCCCAAACTCCTCATGAAAGGCAGAGGGAGCAGACGTGGCCAGTGAGCCCTGCGAGTTGGAGGATGCCGTTTGTCTCCCTGCAGATAGCGTACCCTTAAGATATGAGGCAGCTATCATTTGACATGGCTTCAAGGACTAACTGGTATTTAGTGCCTGGAAGAAAGCTGCAAAGAGAGTCTGGTAGTTCAAAGGAGATGCCATGAGAGAAAAAAAGGTGTTTGTACCACACTGAATTATAGGCAAAAAATACATATAAATAGAACATCTTCTCCAAACCCAAGAAGATTTTTAAAAAATACACAGTAAAAATTAGTTTAACTATGTGAAGGCTGTGTGTACACATCGTTGAAAAAAGGTTTTTAATACAAAAGCCCAACATTAAACTAATAAAGCAGCCTAAAGAAGTGATAATTCAGTGAGGAATTTTGAATGCTCAATTCCATAAAAATTTACATTAATATGACTGTTTCTAGGAGAGAGAAATGAGAAATTATTGCACCCAATAGGGAGCTTAGAGCAACCATTTTTCCCAAAGAGAGTTCATTTTGAAATGCAAGGCTTCTCCTGAGCTGCCAATGGCTCCCTCTATCTCCTAAACATTCAGGTATGTTACTGACTGGCAGGTCTAATTGACTGTTTTTGCATGACACCAAAGCCACCTGATTTTTTAATTTAGTTCGCAGTTGCATGACTGTCTCCGTGCTCCCTAGGACTTTCTAGCTGTGCTCTCTCCACTCTTGATGAATTTCCCACTGAGCTAAAGTTAGCCAAAAGAAAAGGCTGGGCTCCAGTGACTGATATTATTTTGGGCACCTCTAAAGTCGTTGAAGAGCCTGGGGTCCCCCTTGCCCAGCGTCTCTGTCCCAGCACCAACTTCTCCTCCACTGAAGCAAAGGTAGCAATGCTGGGGAATTTCACAGGTAGGGCAAGAGAGACCTAAAAGAGCTGAAGCAGAGAGCTGGATCCAGGATCCCTGCATGATGAGAGACGTGTTTAGCCATTCGTAAGCCCTGCGAAAAAAGAGGGGCCAAATACGAGAAGTGATGGTCATCTGGGGAAGGCTGAGTGCTGCAGGCTTTATCCATCAGTGTTCTGGTGGGACGCTTCAGTACTCCTGCTTCCAAGGGGGAGATATGAGATGTTATGGCACCCAGAAGGGTGCTTAGAGTGACCATCTTCCTTGAAGATACAATTACGAGAAAAGACCTGAATTATGGGACGGTGGAAACTCGGTGTTTGCCTCTAAGGTTTCTTCCCCACCGTGGATACAGAGGGGGCCTTTAGCAGGCCAGAGGGAATCATTTGCATAGCACACCCTGTTTCATTTCAGTCCCTGCACACTAGTCTATCTTCTATTTTCCATCTTTTCTTTGCCCTCCTAAACTCACATGTGAGGGGGCTTGGACCAGCTCCAAAGCTGTCTTGCATCAGAGGAACTGTTTTTCCTATTGACTAGATGAAGTTTTGACTGAGAGAGTGCATACGCTCCTCACATTTTCCTCCTGCTTGCCTTTTGCCCAAATCCATGGCTTGTTCCATGTGATATACCAATGTGTTACGCACTTACTTGCTCATCCCCCTGATCCCCTTCTTCTAGGTATTTAAACTGCTGCTCTCATTCTATGTAAAACCAATTTTAGACACTTTGACAGGATTTCCCACAACTTATGATGATTTGTGTTTAAAATACATGTCTGTCAAGAAAGCTCAGGTTTATTGTGCCAAGGGCTGCAGCCTTACACTCGCCACTTGGTCCTCCTGATTCAGTATTGCCCCCCGCCAGGCATGCAGACCTGTTTGTGTGGCATGCAAGTGGCCCCCGGGCTCCTCCTGCAGCTGAATCCGTCCAGCATGCTCTTTCTTCACTTGGAGTTCAATAAATCTGGAGGGAGATGGATGAGCTGCCCTGGGACTCCCGAGAGAGAAAAAATTTAATTGAGTTTTCATAAGGAAGGATTTTAAACAGATGAGAGCAAGCTCCTTCTGAAAAGGGAAACAGAAGGCATGCAGAAGTAATGCAAGATCACTGAGGAAAACGACTACTGAAATTCCTGGAAAGTGTTGAATGATTACAGAGAAATCATTTCGGAATGAATGGGATGAGCCGATCAAACCTAGACTGGAAGGACCAGCAGGATGGGTAGAAGAGAGAAATGTTGCACACAACAGCGATGACTTCCTGCAGTTTGTTCCAATGGATTTGACCCTCCCCACCTGAAGCACTTAGGCTCTGAAAATTTTCTTAAAGAAAAAGGAAAATCCACCTTCACCTTCACAGAGCAGAGAAACAAAGTCCCTTTCATACCTGCACTGAAGAAGAATACAGTGTTCTTGTTCAATTCTTCTGTCTTTGCAGGAATAGCACACTCTAAGGGGTTTGCCAGGCAGGAAAAGAAGGATGTACGAGTAGAGACAGGACCTTTACAGAAGAACAAGTTGCTGCAGATTGAGAGAAAAGAGTGGAAGATTTAGAGAGGGAAAAGAACATGAAGGGAAGGCAAAAGAGATCAGGACGTTGTTAGAAGAGGCTTCACCTAAAATTTCAGTAAGACTGAAGAGGAATCTGTCCTCCAAAACGTTCAGACATATGTTAGAGAGTTACCTGTGCTCTTACATTATCACTGAAGCCTAATAATTCCTTTTGAACTTTCATTTCTGCTTTTCTGAGTGGAGATGCCGTTAGCTCCACAAAATAACAGTTTATAGCTGAAAATATGATTTTTAATAGACAAATTTACTATCATTATAACTATCAAATAATGTTCTCAGCAATAGTGGTCAGTTCTATTCACCCAGCTACCAGAAGTCTAATAAAATGTGAGTAAGATGTTCTGGGAAGTACGAATGTAAGACCCTTCCTACCAAAGACTATCCATAGACATAGACAACTTCTTGTGGATGTGGTCAATACTGCAAACTTGCAGCCTGGGATAGCTGGAGTCGTGGGCTACCAAATGAGCAGACCTCCCACTGTCATCACCAGAGGCCTGGCATGGAGACTGGTCGAGAGCCTCCACTGGATTCCTGCAGAAACAGCACAACATGCAGGAATGGGAATCATCGCCTCTCTTGGAAACAAAATAATTTGCCTTTGCCAGAGACAGCCCAGCTCCCTGATCCAGCTGAGTCCAGAACTCGGCAGCAACTGGGATCATGTACTTCTGCACACAGAAAAGATAACTCTAATTAGCAATTTGTTGCCTCTGGGCAAGCCAGCAGTTCATGCCGTCAAGCACCCAGCAGCAGGTCCTCCATAGAGGCAATATACCATTGGTTTGCTGATCAGTGGTCTCTGCTTTCTGCATGAGACCAAAGTCCAGAACTGTATTGCCAGCCCAAGTCTGAATGTGTTGGTGATGTGAACATCTCCCCTGCACGGCCATGCTGATCAGAGGTGGCAGCTCATTGACTCTCATCTGACCATGAAAAGGGTGCAGCAACAGTGAAAGCTACATGCTAACCTTTTTACTGTGCTGCAGGGATATTATCATTATTGAGCACCAGGTCACTAAGTCAACAGAAACCAATTTTTCTGTGGCTGTGGCATAAGTGCTAAGGCATGTGCTGTGTGGGTTGGTTTCAGTGGTGTGGACACATGTTTTGGGTGGTGTGAACTGAGACCACAAAACTCACAGCACACCCTCTGGCAGCTTCTTATGAGTAAAGGGAGGAATAAGCTTTACATCTCTAATGGGAAAGGAAAAAGCTGCATGATCTCTTATTCACCCAGTTTGCCAGTAAACAAATATTTATGGAGCAAGACCCACAAGAAAACATACTGTAAGTATTCAAAAAGATGAACTCAAGACCTTTAGAGCAAATGAAGGAATAGGAAAATTTTCTTTTTCTGACACTCAGAACTCCTATTTTACCATGATAATAATAACCACCATCAAAAAATGTGCCTTGTATGCTTGAGGTTACAAAGGAGGAAAAATATCAGATGTCAATGAAACATTGCATCTTGAAACCCAGTGCAAATAAAAAGGAGTTTTGTAACATAATTACATTCCCATTAATATGTTAATCTCTTATATACAGACATAGAGAAGCAAATACATTACTTTAAATAATTAACTCTGTACTGAGGTTTTATTGCTGGGAAAGAAGATTTCTCTGTGGAAAGGTATTTAACATTTTAATTAAACTGGTTTTGATAGATGTTTACTGTTGCTTCTATTTCTGCTTAAAACAAAACCATACGATTAGGAGAAAATGTAATTTTGTCATGAGAAAGGAATTATTTCCTTTTGAAGGAAGGACAAAGGTTCACTCTTCTTTGCTGTCTAGTCAGTGTACAGCAGTGCTATAGTGTGTTTAAAGAGACAGCATTCCTTACGGAAAAGTTCCATTTTGTTTTCTTTTTTCCTTTCAATAATGTCTTTCTTTTTGTGCCGCTGAACATTGCCATTGTATTTGACCTTCCACTAGAAGGTTACTTATGTTTTGGTGAGAGAAGAGAACTCAAGAAGGATGTAAAAAAAACCCCAGATGCTTCTCAGATAAAAGCTCCTAAAGGAACCAATAGCATGGGAAAAGTATCCTTAAGGAATTGCGGAATCACAGGATCTAGGCAGGAGAAATGAAAAAATGGACAAAAAAAGAACAGCGCTGAAAGACATAAAGAAATGAAAGGTCTAGTAAGGATTGCCAGGCAGAGAATCTGGACAATGTACAGCTCTGAAAAGAAGTCAGCAAACTTTATGCATGAACTGGCACTTGAGTTTGATACATAAACTGATAATTGAAAGGCTTTGCAGATGGACACATGCTTTCCAGACCTGAAAAGGTGGATGCAGGTAAGCTAACCCTGCACTGACTTTCTCTGGTGAACTTGAGTGTGATGCTAGGAAAAAAACATCTGAGTGAGAAAAAACCATATGGTCTCCACGGTGCATAGGCAGTGCTTGAAGCTGCCCACTGGAAGGGTCAGATCTGATGATGGCTTGTGTCAGCATGGCACTCAGCCCCACTAGAAACAGGCCTGCAACCCCCACTTCATTTCATATATGTTTCTGGATAGCCAAGGTATGGGACACAGGCTTCTTGAAACCCAGGCAGCATGTGAGATAAACAACAGATCAGCATTTCTTCTCTGGTTCCCTGAGCAAACCAATAGCACCCTCTCACTTTGGTCCTCTGACGTGAAAAGATTTAGAAGCCATGCCAGTGATTTCAGAACAAATCTACAGACATACATTTTGAAAAAGCATGAGAAGTCCTACAGATGACAAACATAAGACTCCCTCTCTGTGAGCCATCTAGACACCACATGCATAAGATCTGTGTTGAATTATTTACATGGGAAAATGCCTTTCAGGCACTTCTAACAGCTCTGCATTCTATTCAGCAACAAGGAGAGATGAGCACTGGGGCTATTTGCCTTGAAAGGAATTAGATAAATACTGGAAAGCTCTGTTACAGTAGCATTTGAAGTGCTTTATTGAAAAAAGTGAATGAAGCCAGAAGTCTAGACCACTCTGCCCACTCACTGATAGTAATTCTAGGTACTGAAAAATACACGGATGCTAAAGTGAACACCCCAGCCACGGCAGAGTTGTCCTGTGAAAAGCCACAGGGCTCTGGAGCCTGTCTCTGATTCTGGGACCTCTCAGGTAATGGGGTGGGCCAGCTCATTTAGCTCCAGGAGATAGGCTGTCATTGAACATGTAAACCCTGTGACATTGGCAAATACGGCAGCTACCACTCATACACTACAGATTGACTTCCTGGGGGATGGCTGAACAAGCATGAGCAGCGTGACTCGAATCAACACAAGAGCAGGGCATTTCTAGATTTACTTCTAATGCACATGCTGATGAGTTGAATGGATGGGGAGAGAGAGGACAGGAAATCACAGAGGGTATGCTTCTTTATCCTAAAGAGAAACAAAAAATGGGCCCACATTGGAGACTGCAGGACAGCACTGCATAGGAGTCTCCCACACCACCTGCCTGTGAGCATTCTGAAGAATAACCCTGCTGAGCTCCCTGTGCATGTCAGGTTATCCACATTAGCCTACAGACAGCGAGGAGGATGAGGCCTCATAAAACATTTTTTTACTGAGTCCACCGCTAAGGGAGGAGGAGATGGGAGAAGGTGGTCACTTTGGGCAGGACTGCAGTGGGAAAGGTCATTGCTGATTCAGTCTGAAGAAGTGGCAAGGTGGAGCAAGGAGTCTAAACAGCATTGTCCTTGCACCTCCACGTCAGGCTGCAGCTTTCAGCTCATCTTTGAAAGAGGCAGTGGGCAGGGGGTCTCAGGAGATACAGGCTTCAGGTTTGATTGGTATTCTCCCGAGATACCTATTCCCTTTTGATCTGGAAGTCACACAGATTGGTGAGCTCTGTACTACATGCTTGTGTTATCTGTCATCATGTCTCTTCCTGAGGCAGAGCAGACATGATCCCAAGGCTACCAAAACACCGCCACAAGCTAAAGTTAACATCATGGGAAAATGATAACAAGGCAGTTGCTGTGTGACCAGGTAGTCTTTTTCTTGACACAGCAGACAGGAGCTATATCTGAAAATGAAAGCTTTGACCACCAGTACTGACCACTCATTTACAAGGATAGCAAGACAGTCTTTAGACTAAAATCACTTATTGTGACAAGAAATCCAACAATACCTTTTCTTTCTGGGGGTCCATTTCACAGCTACTACCCATTGATCAACTCCAGACGCTCTGTGTCTCGTCTCTCTGCACCCTTCCACCACTCATTCAAGGCAGATTTCCCTACCCTTACTCTTATTGAGTAGTGCCTCGCTGCAATTTCAGTGGGATTACTTGTGGATGTGGGATGCTAATCTATATTGTAAACATGTGTTTCCTTTCTCTGTTTACTTATTTTCTCTTCTTCAGACATCATCATGAGGAATTCTGATACCCATGAATAGTATGAAACTTCAAATTCCTGTCTTAATTTTACAGGATGGTGTCTTAACTTTACAGGATGGTATGTATCTTTATTTATGTCTGCAAGTGTAACACACAAAACTGCAAACACTTTGTCTGAAGAGAGCTGAGCAAAACAAAGCTGCATTTCACTGCCAGGATGCTTTTAACCAATTCCTGAAGAATTTCCTCTCCCTGTAACAAGATCCTCAATAAGGAAAGAATAAGGTGGTTATTTAAGAATAAGACAGGCTTTTATTTTTGATTTGGAGAGCACAAAAGCCAAGAATAAACAAAAGCTGAGTCACCACAAAAGAGCAGTGTGTCTTCTCTGTGAGGTACAGAGGAGGAAATGGCTGCCAGCAGGCACTTCAGTGATCTCAGGGTACAACACAAAGAAAAAAAAATCCCTGTGAGGCAGACATCACAGCAGTTAAGCCCACCAGTTGTGCCTTCACATCCTCCCCAAGTTGCCTTGAGGACTGGCTGTAGAACGGGCTCTGCGCTAGCCCTCTTGTTCGTAAACGTCGGTGGCCGTCCGTGCTGAGGTGCTACTGCCTCTGCTGCAGATCCCACCGTGTTTTCCATGCCTGGCTGTAAGTGGTACCGCTGGCAAACTAAGAAAAAGACTGTCTTTGCTATGTGCTGGGCTAAAAGCGAGAAGAGGATATCATAATTAAGTAAGTCCCCAGGGCAGTGTGGAGGGAGGACGCTAGGTTTGCTTTCCTCATAGCAAGAACTGTGGTCCTTCAGGTCTCCCCCTCCTCTGCCTCTTCCTCTGCCTCTTCCTTTCTGAAGGACAACTAAAGCTCTTGCTCAGGCATTATGTAAATACAGCAGCTGCACCCCATGCTGTGAAAGTATCATGAAAGAAAGTACAAAAGGCTCTGTGGCCTCGTGAAGTACTGAAGAGAAGGAGACGTTTTGGCAGTGTAATACCATCACTCCCCCTCCTCAGCTCAGTTTGTGAGGGCAACGCTATGTGAGCCCTTCGCTATTACAGAAGAATGCCATAACACTCATTTTAAATAAATTCTAGCATGTCTTTGTGATGGGGAAAAGCAAAACTGGAATCCTGCTGGTGTGATGAACTCTAATTTTTCAGAGATAACAACAGGCAATTTTCAAGGAAGGGCAAGTGGCTTTATTCTCATTCAATAGATGAAGGGAAATGGGCAAAGAGGTGCAGTTCCCTGACACCATCCGGACAAATAATGATAGAAGGAGGATTATTCTGGTCCCTAAAGTGAATAGTCCTATTCACAAACCATATTGAAAAAAAAAAGTATTCAGTTGCAATGAGTCTGAAGAGCAATAACCAATTAGCAACATATCCTTGGGTACCTTAGCCGCTCTCCTAGGCTCCTGCAACCTTGGTCACATCACATCCATTGTGTCTCAACTCTCCTATCTGCAAAGTGAGAATGAACTGGTAGCAGGATCACTACCAGACATGAGTGACTGTTCCTAAAGCTCTCCGAGAACCTCAGATGCAAGAGGTGGACTGAAGTGCAGAGTTGCTAATTATTTTAAAGCCCCTTCTGGTTCATATTAATCAAAGTGTCAAGCTGATTCTCTCTAATTTAACTAAGACAGAGCTTTCGCAGTGAGAAATGCTTTAAAGTTCACCATGCTTACATGACAAATTCACTGTATTCTTCCTGCTTGCTGGCTCTGTGTGTGCCTGGGTGAATTTCTTTTGCTGTTTCTACTAATTGTCAGAACTACTTCCAGTGGCTTTAAACAAATGTTGACTCAGTCCTGCTGTGACATCTCAAAGCTGAACGTTTGATATCACAGTTTGCTAGGAGACACAGATGTAGGAATAAAATGTTACTTGAGATCCTACCTGATTGGTGCAGAGTGGGGCTACAAAGATACAGCCTGACCCAGAAAATGTGTTTAATAGACCAAAAAGGAAGCTTTTAAAAATGCATAAATACATGTATAAGTGGATCTAAAATATGCATTTGCAGGAGCCAAAACAAGATATTCCTAGAGAGAATGGGCGATCTTCTGGGAAAACTTTGCATGTTTCATAAGCTTCCATGGATGGTTTGATTTTGCTTTAGGAACCAGCAAGAAATTCAGGGCAAAAATACACAAATCTACATTTCATTTAAACATTGCCAGTGAAACAAAAGATTTGATGCAAACTGACAAAAGCCAGGAGATTCCAAATGCCTTGTCCCTACTCTTGCTCCTGAGTTCATGTCTCTAATGACGGTACGCGTTTGTGTGGCAGCAGGCAGTATGTGGACTGTCAGCCATAACACAATGTTTCATAGGCATTTTGTCATTTTGATCATGTCTCTCATTGCTGGGAACTGTTTGAACCAAAACACTAGACCCAGACAGCCAAGCACAGAGCCATTCCCCCTTTCCTCTCTGTCAGTGCATCCTGTCACTGGTTGTGCTTGTCCCCAGAGGAGGCAGAGGCTTTGTTGAACAAGGGGCTGCCCAAAGGAGAAGATGGACAAGGTACTTACAAAGCGTAGGCATCATCGTACTGCAGCAGTGATAAAAATATTAAAAATCAATGGTCATAACTTATTGTTAGCTTCAGTGAGGACAAGCTGGGTGGTAGTAAGGGATTTCTTCTCTCTAACAAGATCCCCATTTACTCCTGTCTGCATGATGAAGAGTATCATGCAGATGATGATCCGTGGTACATAGGGTAGTAAGAGCTGGAGTTTGAACTGTACATTATTCCCTTTGCTTACCTAAAGCTATAGCTATTTTCACCAGTACTAGATGAAGCAATATCCAGTGAAGGGATCTGATTTCTGTATTCTATGCCAATCTCTAAAACAATGTTTCTGTCTTTTCTATTTTTTTTCACTTGAAGAACCTCAATCCTGTTTAGGAGAAAAAGCCATAGGCCACCAAATACTGTGGGTGGAAGAGCTGTCATTTGCAATGATAAAATGTTATTAATTTAAAAAACAGCCTGTTGTTTTTATTCACTCCTCACTCCCACTCACTGCCATTGGGGGGGGGGGGAATTCTAGAATTATTTGCATGTTTCTCGCAGCCCTGTCAAACTTTGACATCCTACTGGTCCATAGGACGAGGTTTTTAAAGCTGGTTAGGGAATATAGCCACAAGCATGCCTATGAAATCCACTGGAGGCTGGATACAGACAAAATTTTATATCAAAATGACTATGATGGTCTTTGTTTTAAACCAAATGGAGAACAACAGCAAACCAAGGCATGTGGGTCCACAAGAAAGACAGAAGTTTTGTGAGTGTAAGCATTTTTCTTGTTAGTTGCTTCCCTTCCAGCCCCTCATGCAGTCACAGCAGCTATGCTTTGCAGTGGTAAAGGGACGCTTGGGCGGGCAGATGGTCAATCAGTGGTACCCATCATTCAGCTCATGGTGCTCTGGAAGCTCCCAACTTTCCAGATTTCACCTGTCAGTGCAGAGCAGGGGGGAGGCTCTGGGAGGAAAGTCCTGCTGGTGGTGATCCGGCTGCAGAAGATGCTTTGCTTTCCAGGATGGCAGTCTGGCTCATTGCACTGCCACTGAATTCACTTAGAGAAAAAGAAGCAACAACAACAAAAGATGTGGGGTTTGTTATGAGCTGAGTCCTGTCTCTGATGTAAGACTTCATAAAAAAAAAATGCCAGGCTCTTTAGGTGAAGCTGAGAGCTAGCTGACATTCACTTCTAGCAGTGCATCAGAGACGTTTTGGGGATAAAATCAAGACGTGGATAACATGAAAGCTTGGCAGTCAGACCAAGAGAACAAATAGGGCTGAGGAAGTGATTTAAGTTGCCTCAGAAGGGTTTTGAACCTCATAAGAACCAACAATAGAAATGAACTAATTTATTTCAGAAAAAGACAGCTTGTGGATTTACATCCAGCAGATAGTGTGTGTTTCTTCATCTCATGATGGAGCCTGGAGGCTAACCTGCACCTGCCTCTCTGTGACCTTTGAAGGAGGATGAAAAAGGTGGCACTGCTGCGGCATGAAGGGTGCTGAGCAGCCCACAGATGGTTGTGAGGGATACCAATGATGGCTGCTGGAGTAAGCATGCCAGCTCTTCTGAGACCTTTTTTCTAGCAGAGCTCACAGAGATGGGAACTCTTTTTTAAAGAAGAGAAAAACATGCATTCCTGAAATATAAATGTTTTACTGAATTATTTTTCCTCCCTTCTTTCTCCATCAAACACACACGTGCACACACACACATCAGAGAGTCAAATGCCAAACATTTTCTACTGGAGTTTCTACTGCTGGAAGAATGCTGATATTTTTTGAATGTATATAAAGTTATGTGATTCAAATGGCTCTGCTCTTTCCATAACTGGGTTTGGCCTGGAAATTTCTTTTACATTCACTTGTTATTCTTGTTATTTTTCTATTTCCATTGTTATTGTTGCAAAGAGAGAAAATGTCTTCCCCAACGAAAGAAAACCTAATCTATGGCAGAGCTAGGGATGGTGCGGAGAGGTTTAAGGGCAATACTGAAACCAGTCATCTTTGATGACTTCCTGTTCTGTTTCAAAGTATGGGTTGTAAGCTGTATTTTTTCCTGTGTTTTTGCACTGCTACAAAGCTGGGTAGTTCACCCCAGCTTCTCCCAATCCATTTCCTTAGTTCATGGCTAAGTCTGGTCCAGATACCTGCCTCTGGTTCCCCAGCAGTCTTGTTTATCTCTGCTCTTTGATGGAGCACCGGTCTACCAGAGGCTGCTGACAAAGTCATATTCATTGATCTGGGCTTCTTTACAAAATGAATGGAGCACATCCCCATGACAGCAGGTCAAAGGATTACAGATTATAATTTGAGTTATGAAAGAAGAAAAAACAACTGGGTTTTTTTTTTCCTTGTCTAATGTTATCCCTGTACTCACCCTGTCCACTGAGATATCTACTTTACCAAGAACATCTAAATAAAGCCAAAAGTTCAAGTCAGATGTTTGCTGTTGGAATCAGTAATCATCAAAAATCTCCACTGAGACATGACTTTTGGTCTACAGTTTGAAATAGCCACAGGTTAAACTGAGACCTTGGAGCAGATCTTGCCTGGGATGCAGGCTTTCCAGAAACTGAATTCAGCCTTACAAGTTCAGAATATCACTAATGAATATCTATAAAGGCAGAAAGGAAAAAACCTATTAAACTCAGGAGTTAGGACCCAACCTTCTGTCATTTACTAATGAAATGCCAGCCTCTGTATGCTGGGCAGGAGAGCAGGGATTAGATCCCTTGTGCAGCTTCCCTGGAGACAAGACAGAGAGGCTGCTTTACACCAGACAGGGCTCTGCCTTTCTGTTTTCCCGTCCAGCCACATTTTCATCTAGAAGTACAAGTTTGTTGCTGCCTCCTGGTATAAAACAAAATCACCATTGTGCTTTGTAACTTAAGCAATGAGTAAATATGTGTCTACCCAGTTAATATTTAGTGTTGAGTGGAGACAATGTATGAGCAGATGGTTTTACTATCTGGTTTTACATTGTCTATGGAAATTGGGCAGCACTTTGTAAAAAGTGTCAAATTAATTGTCCGTCCTTGATACTCATAGTAGCAACAACAACCATGGTGAACTCTTTGTTGGTGCTTGCATGGACGTCGTAGGAAGCTGTGTGGGAAGTCAATCTCTCTTCCACAGGCACTAGTGTTCAAAGTCCAGAGCCACCTCTGGTGCAAATGGTTCCCAATCACAGATGGAGCTTAGGTGGCGAGAGTGGATGTGACTGGCTATGACAAGCTAAGATTAGTAAAATCAACCTGTCTCTGTTGTGCAGGCTTGGGAGGAAGATTCTCACTGCATGTCATTGTACAGACTAAGGGAGACACCCTCTTTAAGTGATATTTATTTTAGTGGGGAAATTCCTCAGACTATCCAATGCTTAATATAGAAATCAACTCAAGGAAATCCTGTTTCAAGGGGATGTATGCGCATGCCTCATCTTGCAATTAAGAGAACCAAAGGGATTTGTAATTTGTAATCATGCCAGATTAAAAACAATAATCAATATATTCATCATGCTGATCTGAAACCCTGAGGACAGTTACCCAGGCCATAAAAGAAGCCAATAGCTTGCTCTGTCTCCTTATTTTGAAAGAGCTAATACCGTGTAAAGCTGGAAGTGAGATAATGGATAAGTGGACTCAGGAATGCATTGGGAAAGAATAAGCTCAATTTGGTATTGCTAGTTAGATGTACATGACATCTGCTGATCCTGGTCTCTTCATTCACTCTGGGTGAAATTCACCCCTCTTTAGAATATCAGCTCAAATTCTTTGGATTATTTATAGTATCAGAGATAAGGCTTAACTGAGTATTTGAACGATTTGTAAATCTTATGCTTGTGCTGTGCACAGCAGTGAATTACCTTTCAAGGACTAGTTTGCCTATCTGTAGATGTTCAGTTCTGGCCCTCACTGTAGTAGGAGGCTCTCTTCTCAGCTCTCTTCCCAAAATGTAGGAAGGCACTACTCCTCACCAAGTGCTGTTCATTAATACATTTTTTCAAGCATCTAATATCAACCCTGTGTGAAAAAATATGGGTAGAGTATGGTTTTAAATTGTTTCTCCCCTGTTTTGCAGAGACTCCTGTGGAGGCTTTTGAAATGGCAGGATGGATCTTGTTGGAAACTCAAAGCAGCTCATCAGTACGATTCTTCAGAAAGTTACAAATGTACCATTCTGCAGTTATAATGGGAAAGGCTTTGTAATCTCAGTGATAATCTTTTTTGTCATAAAGCGGCACAACCTGGTTTACTATCAATTGCAAAAGAGAATTTAAAAGTGTTTCTTTGGTGTCATATGAAACATCTGTTCAAATCTCAAGCACTTATGAACACATTTAAATAAAAAATAAGAAAAATATAAACTAGAAAGTTATTTTTAATGAGGAAACCTACATTTAAATTCTTCAGAAAATGTCAGATTTATAAGATTTTTCCCTCTGCATGATTTTCTTCCTCTCCCCATTCCATAAAGAAAGAATTTGATATAACAGATTGAATCAAAGTTTAATATCAATATCCTCAGATCTTTCCCAATATTTATGTTGAAGAAGTTTGGCCGGTTTTGCTGTCATATAAATTTTATGAAGAAAAAAACCCCAAACAGGTGCAGACTGATGGTAGTTAATAGTGATTCACACAAATAATGTTATGTGCTTGATTGATGATAAAGCTATGGGAATAGCATAATTCCCTTACATGAAAGGTTCTTAGTGCAATCTACTCTTAACCTTTACACAGAATTTGGTAATTCCCTGTGAGGCTCTTATACACAGAGAGACAGAGTAACACCCCAGCTCTTTTTGGGGTGGATAGTAGCTTGCCTTCATGAATAATATACTGCTTAGGTGGGAAGGGAATTTTTTGTTGCAGGAGATACCTTCCTGCATTACATGTCTTAGGTTCTTTAATGCCAGTAAATGGAGTTGACATATCTCAATGAATTTATGCGGGTGTTAATTATTAACTAAAACTAATAATCAACAGCAAAACTGGTGTCACTAATTAGGTCTTTAATATGTTTTTCCCACTTCCCAATCTCAGAGCACTTTAAAAATCTTTGGAGTAATAAGCCTCGCAATACCTCTAATAAGTATGTTAGGAATTTGTTGTTCTTTCTTAATATTAGAAAGGAAAACTATGGCACAATGGCATTTAATGATTCATTTAAGGTCATAGAACAAGACCTTGTCAGAGCTAGATTAGTATCCATGTCGTTTTATTCCCAGTTCCTGTTCTCACCCCAAAACTGGACAGTTTCCCCAATGCAGCATGCTGTCTGGTAAGGGTACATCAAGATGACAGGGCAAATATGAGCGGTAGAGAATACAGGAAAGCAACCAAGTGGGAAAGCATTAAATGAGGCTGGCAAGTCCGGCAAGGAACTGACCCAGGGAACTTTTCATCTCAGAGCAGCAGGGCTACCTATTGTGCAAAAGAAGCGGCTCTTTAGGTGAAATCATCAAGAGCAAGCACAGAGAAGCAACCAAATGGAGACTACCAGCTATGCACAGCGGTCACTCATCCAAACTGCTGAGAGACCTAAATCAGCTTAGCTTCTACACAGAGACAAAATCATGCACCAGCGGGCAGTTTACTCTCTGTCAGCCAAGTGGGTTTCTGTTTGTCACTCCTGACAAACGCTGGCTGCTCACATGTTGGATATTTGTCACACCGGGGGGCAAATCAATCAGAGCACAAGGCCAGAGAGTTGGCTTCTGCTTCCCCCGGCCAAAGGCCACCTCCAAACCCGGCAGAGGATGCTGCAGTCCTGGCTGCAGCCCTAGCTAACACCTAGCTGATGTGGCTTGCTTGTAGTACTGTGGCCCAAAAAAATAGCAAACTTATCAGGACCCAAGGAGTACTCCCGAGCCCTGGAATGCCGGGAGACCATGCAGTGTTGGTGGACACACTTTACCACACTGACAATAATGGGGACAGGAAAGGAGTTGAAATCCATAATTTCTTTTCCTACCAGCTTTCCAGGAGTGTATAACTGGATCATCTCTGAACTTTTTCCAGGCCGCCTGGTTAGAGCTTCCTGTGGCAATTTCAGCCCAAGCTGGGGAAGGATGACACTGTGTTGAACTCATGTATAAACTGAGTGAAGACAAAGGGTGCAAGATTAATTCTGACCTTTCACGATTTTGAAGTGATTAATTATGCTGTCTTAATATTGCTTAAGAATGCAATCAAATTCTGTAAGCATTTTATGACCATTACTTTGTTAGCACTTATAAACAACATCCCAATAAAATCTTTTTGTTCAGCACCTGTGAACATGTCTTTTCCTGGTCTACGTTGTGTAAATAACCAAGGTCCACTTCAAAAAAAAAATCAAAAAAGAAGCTGACTTTTTTAACGTGGGGACTTCTCAGCATTAAAGCAAGACTACTGTCCACAGTCTAACAAAGAGATATCTTAAGGGGTTCCAACCTCATCTTTCTTTTTTTTCCAAAAGGCAGCGCCTTTAGCAGCATGGGCCTTAGAACATTGCCTTGAAACAGTGGTTTGGTATTAATTCAAAGGGAGGATTGCCACCCACTGAATCCCTAAAACTACCACCCCCAGTGCTTTCAGACTTCTCTCAAGTGAGCATCCATCCAGTTAATTTAAGAGTGCTGACAAAAAATCACAGGCTGAGGTGTAGACGAACTACAAGAAAACAGCTGCATTTAGCCATAGCTAAATCATCTTCCTGGTTATGTCCTAAATAAATGAATAAATGAATAAATAAATGTAAATAATCCTGTAGGATAGCAGTATTGTGGAGAGCTCCAGAAATAAACAGAAATGAGTTAAAAACATCATCTGAGGAGTAAAATGAAATACCAGAAGTCAAATTGCAGGGCTGATTTAAGGTAATCATAATGGAGTTTTCAAATATATTTGCAGTTGAGAGCTATGGAAAGCAAGAGAAAAAATTGGACCACTTAGAAATAATAATAGCAGTGGACTGGGAATTGGATGCAGAAGCAGCAGACCTGTGGAAAAGGTTCTTTCTTCTTTGCTTCTATCTCTGCTCATCATGAGGAGGCATTTAGCCATGACCGGGGTCAGATCCCACTGCCTGATAGAATAGGCTTTAGACAGTGTATGGAGAATTAATGCCAAGGGGTGGATGAAGTCTGAGAGTCCTTAGTCTTGCATACCAGTGCTTTATGTCAAAATTCACAATATGAAAATGACAGGACGTGCCTAATGATGAATCTCTTTGTCATTTAAGATGGTAAAAAGTCCCAGCAGCATAGCCCTTTCCCGCAGCCCACTTTAGCTGGCTGTGATGAATGCCAAAAGCTTCAGAGAATGGACCAAGCCATTTCGAGAGAGGTGGATTCATCCCTCCTTCCTTGCACCTGAACAGAAACAGCAGCACAGGTAACTGACCAAGTGCTTAGGTACGTGTACAGCTATGGGAGCTGCCGAGGACCAGCTGGAAATAGCTCTGAAGGAGGCCGCACTCGTACTCAGACATGAGAGGCTCCTCAGTTGTGGCAGCTTCTCACCTTTTATCCCAGGGGCTACTTGAGCACAGATTCTATTCAGAGCTCTCCATGCACAGGAATATGTTTCTGATTTTACCCCATTATCTAAGATCCCAGTCTGCTTAGACTGAGCCACTGCTTGAAACTTGCCACATGTGTGTCTGGTGTGGAGCTGAACTGGTTGCAGGAAAGACTATGGGTAGCTCGAGTCCTCGAGTTAAGTGTTTTCTCCTCCATTAAGAGCCTCAAAAGCCAGTCTATATCCAGGTCTAAAGGACAGGTAGACATCCCAATCATGGGACCCAGCCCTCTGGCATCTCATGTCCTGGCCTTTCCCTTCCCCTTGTCTCCAGTGCACCAGGAGCAGCCATGCTTGCTATGCAGAGTCCCAAAGCTCTTTGCTTATGATTGCAAAATGTGCTGCTAGAAAGCAGTATGGGGATTTTAGCAATTTGGCATCTGTAAGAAAGGTTAAGAGTATAAGAGCAGACATAACTCGGTCAGGGCAAAAATCAACCTAGCACATTATCCGTGCTCCACTGTTGGCCAAAAGTAGAAGCCTGAGGAAGAATAAGAACAGGAATAAGAAAGTCTGTAAAACTCTCCTCTCTGCTCTCTTACCCTCAAACTTTTTCAGGTCAGGGACTTCCTGACCCAAGACAAATGTGGTTTCTGCATATTCATTAAGCCTCAGTAGGTTTCTTTTCCAAACATTTTCCAGTTTCCCCTTGAGGCCACATGACTGTCATCTGGCAAAAAGTGCCAGAAGTCCACTATGTGTTAGATCATACAATCATAGAACATAGAACCATTAAGGTTGGAAAAG